>CM074782.1:14870281-14998700 GCA_037355745.1 Pseudo-nitzschia multiseries | reverse complement strand
CTTGGCCATGCCGGCGCAGAAAGATTGTATCAAACCATTAACCAATTTGTATATGCCGCAAACTTGAAGGACCAAATGAATTCCTTCTGTCGCGCCTGGGATACTTGTCAAAGATACAAGAATAGCCACCAAAGCCATGGACAACTCCCGACCAAAGAACACCAATATGTCCCTTGGGATACTATCGCAATTGATGGAGTAGGCCCCTGGAAAATCAAGATCCCTGGCCATGGAATAGTTTTCTTCAATGGCTTCACCATCATGGATATGTGCACCAATCTCCTCGAAATAATCCGAGCCCCACAAGTAAATCCAACCGGCCTGATGGCAATCCATGCCCTCGACAATGGCTGGCTTTCCAGATATCCCAAACCAGTAAATTGCATCATTGACCAAGGAACCAACTTCATGAGCAACGACTTCCAACTCCATCTTGCCAACCTTGGAATCAAAGCCAAAGTCTGCTCTGTTTGCAATCTGCAATCCAACACAGTACTTGAAAGAGTTCATGATACAATGAAATCAGCAATGACAACCGAGCTCAATACCAATCCCCCGCAAACTCTTCAGGAAGCAACAGACATACTGTCTTTGCATTGGCTCAGTTTGTAGTTAGATCAACCATCAACAAGACATTCGGAATGACGCCTGGAGCCCTTGTATTCCACAGAGATATGTTCCTACCAATTCCTGTAATCACCGATTTGGCCATGGTCAGAAACAAACGCCAGGCACAGATAGATAAGAATGCGATGAAAGAGAATAGCCACAGGAAGATTCATGATTACAGTGTAGGAGACCAAATTATGGTGAAAAATGAAAAGCAAATTCCTGGAGCTTTTGACGCAAGAAGCAAGGGCCCTTACACTATCCAGCAAATTCACACCAATGATACAGTTTCCTTCCTCTTAAGAAATCATGTTATCAAACGTATGAACATTCGAAACCTAAAACCATATCACGCCAATTAAAAATTTCTTATCTAAGGAATACTGGTCGCACACGACTAACAAAATTATGTGCCACCAATTTAACTTTTACGAGAAGGAGAAGAGTGTGGTATTCCAACGCTAACAATTGAAATTACCCACGATTCAAGAAAATCTGAAATGCAATGCCACGCAAGCCGGTCTTCAATATTGAACACTGGATGAAGAACATATCCAAATTCTCCATGTGCATCTCTATGTGCAATGTACGTTGAATTCTAGTTCAACGCCTTTTTACTGTTACAAGCTTCCTCCCAACCGCTCCTCGGAGTAGTTGACAGGGCTAGCTCACAATCTTAGTTTTTAACCAATACTGTAAACCTTATTTTAGTACCTTTTTCTAGAGGCATACGACACCCGTTGTCGTAAGCCTCTAAAAAGAGAATGTGTAATGGTAGTTTGATTTAGTAAGAATTTAGAATTGTGGGAATGATAAATCTGAAGAAAGAAACATGTTTTTGGATACTTTTGTATTCAATTGTATTAGATTGGGAGAAGCTTCTCATATACAAAAGTGACGTATTCTCGGAATTGAATTGTATGATTGGAGTTCAAATTCCGATCAATCGTATTTGGGACGACGGTTGGACGTGTATCGGGAGAAGGAGAAATGAGATACGACACTCTTCTCCTTCTGGTAGAATGAGTCAAAGAGTAGGGTGATAAGGCTTGATGTGACGAATGTTGATTCTTTCTTTGAGGTGTGGAGTTTTCCAGTAGGCAATGGTGCCATTGGTGAAGATTTGATCAATGGTGAATGGACCAATGTTCTTGGCATGAAGGGCATCTGCATTTGGTTTGGTGATCATGATTTGTTCATTGACAACGAAGTCATGTTGTTTGCGATGAGAGTTTTCATGGAGGGCATCTTTGTTGATGATGCTTTGGCGTTTGTTTCGAATGATGTTGATATCGTTGATGATAGGGATGGGGAGAAACATATCGCGGTTGAATACAAGGGCACCTGGAGAGATGCCAAAAGTCTTGTGGACAGTGCATCAAAGAGCAAATTGTGTGGATGCAAAGATGTTGCCGATAAGATCATGAGCTTGTTGTAGATCTTGAGGAGGATTGGTGTTTAGTTCAATGCGCATGGCTGATTTGATAGTATCATGGGCCCGCTCAAGAACAGCATTTGATTGTGGGTTCTTGGTTGTGGACATCTTGGGTTTGATACCAAGATATTCAAGGTGGAATTGAAAATCATGGCCAATGAAGCAAGGTCCTCTGTCGAATTGACAATTGTTGGGTTGAGGGTATCGAGATAGCCAGGCATTGTTGAGTGCATGGACTGCCATTAGGCTGGTAGGATTGACTTGAGGAGATCAAATGATTTCCAAGAGATTTGTGGACATATCCATGATGGTAAAACCATTGAATTGGATGGGTAGAGGATGACCAGGGAGTTCAATAGACCATGTACCAATTGCGTCGATGGCGATTGTATCCCAGGGTACGTGTGTTTCTTGTCGAGTGGCTAGTTGACCATGGTGATGATGATCTAACTTGTAGCGTTGACAAGCATCGCAAGTACGGCAGAATTGAAGAACTGCATCCTTGAGACCAGGAGAGTAGATGAATCGATTGATTGTGCTGGTGAGTCAATCAGCTCCAGCATGCCCGAGGACATGGTGGTACCATTTGATGATGTTGGCTCTGAGGATTGTAGGGAGAACAATTTTGGTTTGGTTATTGTGGTTAGTGAATACGAATATATCTGTACCATTGAAATTTTGAATTGTATACTTGTCATTACTTTCATCCACAAGTTGTGCTTGCGCAGGGTGTGAAAGGGCTAGTGGGTATTCAGGAATTGTTTCTGGATAGTTGATGAAGAGATCAGAGAGATCAAGGGGAGGAGAATCTTCTTCCTTGGAGTCTTCTTGCATGGGTAGTTGCAAGAGTGTGTCTGCAATGACATTTTCTTTGCCCTTGATGTATTTGAAAACTGGAGAGAATTCTTCAAGGAGCATTTGCCAGGTCATGATTCGATTGGAATTGATAGTTTGACGAGTGAGATTGATATGGTTGGTCCATACAATGATTTCTGCGCCCCAGAGGATAGGTCAAAATTCCTTGAAGACTTTGACTACACAGAGCATTTCTTTGTCGATGGTAGGATACTTGAGTTGAGCCTTGGTTAGTTTTTGAGAATAACAGACAATGATTTGGTTGTCTTGAACAATTACAGCACCTAACTGATAATCAGAGGCGTCAGTGTAGACATGCAATGGTTTGTTCAGATCAGGATAACTGAGAAGAATATCTTCAGCTATCATAGCTTTTGCACGTGTAAAAGCTTCGATAAGTGCTGGATTGGGAGCAAGCTTACCCTTTTGTTGGCCAGATAAAGCTGTGAGTGGAGCAAGAACTTCAGCGCGTCCGCACCAAAAGTTTCTGTAAAAATTAACCATACCGATAAACGATCTGAGTTGGGTAATGGTCTTGGGGAAGGTGAGCTTCAGGATGGGTTCGATCTTGATAGGATTAGGTCTAACACCATCGGAAGATATGATGTGTCCAAGCCAAGGTGCAGAGCTTTTCAACCAGTGACATTTGGCTGGCTTGACTGAGAAGTTATGGGCCTTTAGTAGATAAAGGACTTGATTTACGATCTTGCAGTGAGCGTTGAGTTCATCGGAGAAGATTCCAATATCATCAATGTAGACTTCGACTTGAGGGAGATGAAGAAACATTTGTTCCATACAACCCTGGGCCCAACATGGAGAGTTTAGAAAGCCCATGGGTAAACGAAGGAGGCAACATTTTCCAAAAGGAGTTACAAGAACACACTTCCAACTGGATTCTTCATTGAGTTTGAAGGTGTGGAATTGCATGCTGACGTCAATGAGTGTAAGGTATTTAAAGCCTCGACGCCGGTGGAAGATATCTTGAATCTTTGGTAGTGGGTAATGAAGTTTCTTGGTGACCTTGTTGAGTTCACAAAAGTCACTGATTAGACGGCAGGAACCATCTGGCTTGGGCACCACAAATGTAGGCATTCCCCATTTGGTAGTATAACAACGTTCAAGGATACCAAGATTGACTTGTCGAAGGAGTTCGGTTTTGACGGCTTGTTGCTGGTGGATGGGAATGGAGTATGGTTGCTTGATATGAAATGGAACTGCATTGGGTTGAAGATCGATGTGGAATTCTTTGTCCGCAAAGATTCCTAGTTCGCGGTCGGTGAGACCTTCCAAGAGCTTGGCATGTGGGCTGAGGATCTTGAGGAGACGCTCTTGTTCATATGAACTGAGATGAGTTTGTTCAGAGACTAGTTTGGGTAGATCAGTCTTTTCGTATTTGGTTGCTCCATCAACATAAGCTTGTTGGTTGGCTTGGTTCATGTAGCATTCGGCAACGACGTATGGTTCGTTGGACATGACTCTTTGAATGATAGTCTTGTCATGGAAGTAACTGGGTGGATGGAATGGCATTGTTTTCTCGTACCAGGTCATAGTTGAGTTTTCAAAATCCATTTTGATTCCAATGTCCTTCATGGTCTTTCGACCAAGGATGAAATGGTAACTCATCTTGGCGTCGGCTACATAGCACTTGACCTTGTTGATGAGGAGTGAGAAGGATAGTTCAGGAAGCATGAGGTTGTGAAGGTTTACATACTTGGAGCAGCTGGCTTTGCCATTGGTGGTGATCATGTTGACCGGAGTTTCGAGATCATGGAGGACGGCTGTTGGTGGAAGGGATGATTGAAGAATAAGATTGCTGGTTGATCCCGAGTCAAAAAGTGTCTTGAAGTAGTATTTTCCTTTGTGTTCATTTACTTGATTGCAAGTAGTGATGGTCGTTGGAGCAAGATCTTGAGGTTCCTTTGGTTTGGAGAGAGCAGTGAAGTTTTTGGTGTAGCTGTTAGGTGGGCTAGGAGATATGACATAAGAATCAGTGAGTGGTTCCTTGTTAGGCTTGTTGTTGATATAGATCAATTCTTCCGTTGGAATCTCAACGCACGAATCGTTGTTGTATGACGGGAACCGTTGAATGTCTTTATTGTAGTATTCAGAGTCGGCTTCAATATCGACATGAAAGAGATCATGCCAAATTTCTTCTAGGGGCTCAGAGTGTTCTTGAATAACAACGCACATGTGTTGTTCTGTATCTGGAGGAGTAGGTGGAGTGTTGTTGTTGTTATCATCGGAACGATCGTTGACATATGAGTCGTTGTTATTGTTGTTTTGATTGTTGTTGTTGTTGTTGTTGTTGTTATTGCGGCTGTTTCTGTTAGGATTGCTTGCGTTTTGAAAGCATTGTCCCCATGTGTGGTTTGATGCTGGGTGTATGGGACAAGGGTCCGAAGATTGTAGTCTTTGTTTGTTGTTGTTATTGTTGTTACGTTGGTTGTTGTTGTTCGAATTGTTGTTTCGATTGCCATTGTTGTTGTTCCGTTGGTTGTTGTTGTTGTTGTTCGATTGTTGTTTCGATTGCCATTGTTGTTGTTGTTTCAGCGATTGTTGTAATTGTTGTTGTTGTTGTTTTTGTTGTTGTTGTTGTTTTGATTGTTGTTATTGTTGTTGTTACGTATGGATTTTTGGTGTAGTCTTTTCATTCTGGTGATGATTTGATGGAGTTCATCGTCAAAGGGTGAATTGTGTTCTTCATAGGTGTGTCTCCATTGTTCAGGCATGGATTCGTAGATCAAGCTCTTGAAGTCTTCACCATCAATGATAGCGAGATTTGGGTCATCAGGAGCACCAGGAAGCAGAGGGAGAATGGCTTTGTTATGGTAAGATACCATTGAAACAAACTTGTTGACTGTCATGTTGGAAGTCTTCTTGATATTGAGGATGAATCATTTGTGATTACGGTAGGCATCAAAGTTGTTGGAGAACTTGAATTGGATGAATTGTCCTATGACGATATCGAAGTTGTCTTCTGTTTCTTCAAGATCTTCAATTTGTTCAGTGAACCAAGCATTGTCGGCATAGTCATTGAGGATGTCTGGGAACTTGTTGAAGAGCTTGGCGCCATCGTCCCATTCGAGGGTTCGTCTGGCCTTGTTGAATTCATGAATAGAGTGAATGATTTGCATATGGGTGGAAGAGTGAGAAATAATGGGGACTTTCACTTTGGTTGTTTCGGTAACACCATCTTCGACTCTTGAAGTTTCGTATTCCACTTTTTCAATCGTGTTCGGATCGAAATCGAACTTGAAGGGGATAAGATTGTAAGTAGTCATTGTGAATAGAATTGTTGATAGTTAGTACGGGTGAGGAAAAACGTTGATTAGAGTGTAAAGTGTTGAATTGTAATACTCGAGTAATAGTGAAGGATAAATATCGAATAGAAGCGTTTATTCGACTGTTTAAACAGTGTCGTAAGCCTTAAAAAGAGAATGTGTAATGGTAGTTTGATTTAGTAAGAATTTAGAATTGTGGGAATGATAAATCTGAAGAAAGAAAACATGTTTTTGGATACTTTTGTATTCAATCATATTAGATTGGGAGAAGCTTCTCATATACAAAAGTGACGTGTTCTCGGAATTGAATCGTATGATTGGAGTTCGAATTCCGATCAATAGTTGGACGTGTATCGGGAGAAGGAGAGACGAGATACGACACCCGTCGTTGGTAGGACTGATTTCAATTACAGTCGTGTTTCACCATTTCTGCTGCACGGACTATCGTCCGCGACCTTAGATTTTTGCGTGCACCTGAAATGATTTTTTTTCCAAGTGTATTCGTAAATCTTAAATCTTCTGTGCATGTTCAATGTGTTTATCCTCGGGGCCCTGACTGTCGACAACCGATAACCGACAACGGAAAACAGATATGATGGCATGTTCCGGTAATCTTACCCACTAACCATTGAACCCATCATAATCTTCTAGATTAACGTTTTGCTCTGTCAAACCAAATAGAATAAAGGGTCAGTTTGACCCGTTGCAAAGATCTTCAAACAACTGAAGAACAAATATTCCGATTACTACCGTTACTGCCTCTACGCATACCATAATAGCATCAATCTTCTACTCGGGATAACATGGACAACAGCAATGACAATCAGATTGCTAACATCGAGACTCTGAACGGGGACGAAAGCACTGGTCATGTCAGGATTTCATCAGAGAAAGAAATGCGCGTTTCAAATGCTGCACCTAGTACTGCCCATCGCCATTCTCAGCATCTGGGAGCAACGAAAAAACTATCATCACCCATAAATCCCAAAGCGACACCGAAAACGACAAATGCAACAACACCCACCGCCATTAGAACTTCGGCGACGACGTTGTTTTTGTTAAGTCTTTTAACCAGGGAGATTCAGCGAGATGGGGGAGCCTGCCTTGTAACGACGCTCAAGGAATACATCGTTGCTGACCATGGGCTTAAAGAACCACTCCAAATAACGCCATCATCGCACAAGTCGTCGTCGTCGTCTGTGGCGATACCTTCTACTTGCCAAAAGAGTTCCAAAAAGCGAAATAATCAGTTGAATTTGCTCTTAGCTCAATCAAATATCGGAAAGTCGAAACTGTTAGCATTTTTGGAAAGCCATCCGGATGTATTTTGTGTCGATCGGACAGTGATTCCTCATTGGGTGCGATTGGTGTCTCCGATCACCAAAACCAAGGATGGTACTACAACAACGACGAGTACAGTCTGTCCAGAAATGAGAATGGAGCTGCGGAGCAAAGTATACCAAAAAGCTTTGTATGTTTTACGGAAACGACAGGCTCGGATCGATCGGCGTCGAAACAAATCTTCTAATGTTGCTTTGACCGAAGCTGGTACCACAGCATATAATGTCACCAACGAGAGCGACGATTCCGGTGTCAATTGTCACTGGCTACTGCAGTATTGTTCATGGGAATTGCACTACTTTCTTCGTTACAGTGGATTCTACACGGATCACACGCTCTGCGGCTACAAAAGACCTTCTGATGTAAAGCAGGTAGGATCCAGAAAGTGGGAGGAAGTAACGATTGAAACATTCGAAAAGATCATTTGTATGGAAACAAAAAATGTTACGAAAGTAGAGAAAGGTGACGATGATGGAGAACTCAAGACTGGTTCGTGGATTCACGTACAGGATAGCAAAGCGTTCTTGAGACAATTTGATATTCAACCACAATCAGACGACGCTTATACTGGGAGTATGGATGGAACTTTTACCGAGGAAACGAAATACGAGGATACGAGTTGCAATGGTTGCGACCACCACGGCACGGCCCTCATCCGTCGCATCGATCAACAGCTGACCGATATTGTTTGTCAAAAAGATGGTGGTCATCAAGTAACCCTGCAGTTGCTCTTGCACCGCTATCCCCGTTTCAAAGAACTCCTTGGAGGACGAGATTTATGGAAATTATATTGCGACTATTCCAATCTCCCGAAATACGCCTCAGATAACAGCACCAATAACGAACACAGCGAAACTTTTGGTATCGATAATTCAAAAACCAATGTGAACCACATTTATTTTTTCCAGGGAATAACTATGTTCTACGATGGGCTTAACGTTATCCTTAGATCGAAATGCCCCAAGACCAATGATAACTGTATCAGCAGCGATAACTGCAGAGACAACAATGAATCTAAGGACGAGAAACGAATGAAGGTTGACGAAGAAGGTTTGTATTCCATGACAAATAATAAATGGGGAAGGGCAATGTCAAATATTTTGATTCAAATTTGTCGTCAGACCAATCTTTACGACGAAACTCGTTCTGCCACTCAGTCCGATGATAAGAGTAGCAAGGATCATATCGAAGGCGAACCGAACGAAGGGGTGAAAGTGCACGCTACATCGAAACCCCCCAAAATTGTGATAGATTTGACAGCATCTGTGGGCGGATTGACCTTGGCTTTGGCCAGGTCGAACTTCTTTGACCGCGTCATAGCTTTGGAAATCGATGATGTTCGCGCAACGTTGTGTCGAGAAAATTTGGATCGACACGGCTTTTTGGGGGAAGAGCAACGTGATGATGGTAGTGCAGGTAACACCGGCCGAAGCATCGTTGAAGTTCGACACCAAGATTCGATGCAACAAATCCCCTTTCTTCCGCGACAAGCATGTTTCGTCATTGACCCCCCATGGGGTGGGTGGGACTACAAGGTGAAGGTTCACCGCCAGCAACTTCTGAAGTTAGGAGACGTGCCATTGCAGGATGTTCTCGTAAAAATTTCGTACCACAACGCACCGTGTGTTGTCGGGTTGAGGCTACCAACCAATTTTGCAGTTCAAGAATTCCTAACTGTGTTTGCAAAGAAGGAAGAACCACGTATCGACTTCGAGTGCCTGGCGATCCGAAAAATGTCTGTTCAACTCTTTGTGGTACTATATTTCCCGTCAACAAAAACACAAGGACTCAGTTGACGGAGAATTAGCAGGGGTGATGTTTCATCACTTCGACGCCAACTTATGACGTCTTCTACAATCAACCGGTTCAAGGCATTTTTTTAATACAAAAAGTTCGTCAAAACCAAATAGAATAATGTATTCTCGTGGTAGTTAATTGAACAGCGTGTACATTACGCAGGAGCCAGCAATGGCTGATATTAGTACACTTTTGTTAATGGGCAAGGGATTGGCAAATCATCTAAAGCTGCAACAGCAACAGCAACCCAAGAAGGTTCTGTCGCAGCCAAAGTGTTCACAGTGGCCAAACCCTATAAGAAGAAGAAGGTTTACCTCTTGCTTCTGGTTCCCCAAGTAACACCACTGCTGCTGCTGCTGCTTCTGCTGCTGCTGAACAGGAGTCCAACGAAGATAGTCTTGTGGTGGAAGATCTAGCTGCATGTGTCATACTAGGTCTCTACTGTAAGTTCTGGGCTGCTACTTTACAAGGCTTTAGCCGGGGAAGAAATAACTGTCCAAATTAGTGAACAACAGGCATACTTTTTTGCTGTTTTTGTTGCAACTTTTTTGGTAGCCAGTTTGGGGGGCCCAAACAACCTTAATATTCATGATCAAGCTTCGCACTCTGACAAGAATTAGGGCCAGTAGGACTACTATAATCTAGTACTCCTCTTACAACTCAGTTTTTGGCATACTTTGCGTGGTCCGTAGTGTGCTGTCTATCAGTGTTTTCTATGGAGAGGAATCAAACGAATCGACAAAAACGAGAATCACACCTGACATCTGGTGTCATATTTGGTGTCAACTCCTGATTTGCATACCCTACATCAGTTCTTCAAAAATAATAGGACGAAGTGCAAGAAAAGATGTCCAAAGCAGCTTGAAAATACAAAAGTGTGACTGTATTATTATTATTTCTGATAAGACAACAAGAGTGTCGGCACTCTTATCCCTCCCTCGACGAGACTTGAATTTTGAAAAAAATACTTCCTGAAAATAGAGAAGTAATTATTCTCCCTCCTCGATCTGTTGGGACGAAAGCCTCATTTTTCTTCGTTACATAGCGGTATTACGAGTAGCTGTGAGTGGAGGTGCCCGACCGTTCAGGCCATAATCTTGGTTTTCCAGCAATGATCCTCGTGTTGCATTACGTGTACCGGTAATAATACTTCGTGCTTATTGCTATGGATACTGATGAATTTGGGAGGGTCACTATTATTTAAGGTGCTTCAAACAAAGTCGGAGTTACACACAACTACGAAGTACTGGTACGAAGTACTTCGTTTTATTTTTAACATACAAAAAGTGCGTTCAAAATTGGAAACACTTGAAGCCGTACGAGTTTTCCTATTTCTACGGTACGAATACGTAGCGAACAGGTCGCACCTGCACCCTCACCAGCACAAGATTTTATTCGTATGGTAATTATCTGTACTTGTGGTACAAGTACTTGTACCAGTAGAAGATTCGTACCTACCGGAAGTTACGTAACGGTAGGACTACCTCATTTGATGACAACACCATCAGGCAATTGAGAAACCCGACTGAGGCTGGCTACGTCGGTTCACAAATTACTGGAACCAATCAACGGTAAAAAGCTGCTTGTCAAGAACCTCGGATGAAGTCTCTCTTTTTCTCGCTCTGAAGATACAGACCAACCCAAACCACTCTCAAACCACCCGAATATTGTAGTCGTCGATGAGTGGGACACGTTCGCACACCGATAGAACTACTGCTTGCATGACGATTACCGCGACGACGAGGACGACGGCGTTGGTGGGTACTGGTAATAACACGAGGAAGAAAGGCTTGACGACAATAACGTGGATATCACGAATGGCAATTTTGTTGATGTTGACCTTTTCTTCGTGTTTGTTGCGAGAGAGCAAAATCCTCGTTTCTGGATGGGCTGCCACTTCCGGGAATGGGGCGGCCAGACAGTTTCATTCTCGTAAATCGCCAGCGAACCGATTTCGATTGTTCGCATCAACCTTTCACAAAGATCCTACTGGCCGTGGCACAAAGTATTCCAGATCACATAGACACTGGGCCTCTAACCAAATCGGGGCTCGGGGAATCACTCACTATCGATATACCGGTAGTAGTGCCAGGAGTTTCTCAACAAGCGTCAAGGCGACCAAAGAACAAGATGAAGCATACGACTTCGAAAGTCAGAGCAAGAATCGAGACGAAGACAACACATTGCCGTCCTCGATTTCGTCTCGAAACAGCAGTCAAGCCACGCCATCCAGCGGCGATGATGAAAGTGCGGACAAGAGCAACAAAAATATCCGTACAGAGCCGTTTCTGAACGTGTTGGGGATCGATCCGGAACTTGTCGACATATTCGAAAAGGGGAAAGAGAACGGATTCCCCAATGGCGAGGAAAGCGAAAACCAGAACAGCTCTCTGGAGGCAAATATCTTTGGTAATCGCAACTTTATCGAAATATTTCGGGGATCGGCAAACTATATTGCCACGCATCGCAACGCCTTGGCAGTCTTTCATATTCCGGGCGACTTAATGGAGGAGAACCCTGCCGGCTTTCGAGATCTGATGAACGATATTTCGTTGACGTGGTTACTGGGGATGAGGATTGTTATTGTTGCCGGTTGTCGGTATCAAGTCAACAAACGATTCAAGGAACAAGGCGATGGACAAAGATACGATCATATGGGTATGGTTGTGACGGATGACGAGTCGCTCAGGATTGTCAAGGAGGAAGCGGGATACGTCCGGTTTGAGGTTGAGCGCCAACTCGCACGCGCTCTGAAGAGTGGACAGGGCAATAAGAGTGGCAATGGAAATGGAAATGGGAATGGTAACGGAGGCGATGTCGGCGAGGGAAACGTGGTATCTGGTAATTTTTATTCCGCTCAACCCTTTGGTGTCTTGGACGGAGTGGATTACAAGTTCAGTGGCTTTGTTCGTCGCCTTGAAACGAGCAAAATTCATCAGATTCACAACAATAGGGATATTAGTTCTTCTCACAACTTTGGGATTCAGTCCGACCGGAGAAGTCTACAACGTCAACTCAGAGTACTTAGCAGCTTATGTTGCTGGGGCACTCGGAGCCAGTAAGGTTATTTACTTCCTGGAAAAGGATGCCGGCCTTCGCCACAAGATTCACGGAAGTGTCATTCAGCACCTGAGGGTCAACGATGGCCGCAAGCTTTTAGAAAAAAATGGCATCCTAACGAAAGCGAAAGGATTTGTCTACATGGATGCTTGCCCCTATGATTACGGCGCCGAGCAACTCTTCTTGATCAAGATGGGGTGGGGTATGAATGCATTGAAGGCCGGTGTCAAACGTGTTCACTTGATATCGCCTTATAATGGGGCTCTCTTACAAGAACTGTATACCCGAGATGGTTCGGGAACCATGATATCTGGGGACTTGTACGATGGAATTCAGCCTGCCACGGTGAATGATGTCAATGCTATCTGCGAAGTCGTCACTCCCTTGGTAGACAAAGGAATACTGGTGGAGCGGACGAAGGCAGCGATCGAAAGAGATATCGACCAGTATCACGTCTATACTCGGGATGGGTTGCTCATTGCCTGTGGTCAATTAAAAATGTTCGAAGATGGTTTTGCCGAATTTGGATGTCTTGTTGTCAACCCTCTCTATCGTGCCAAGGGAAGGGGTGATGCAATGCTGGGTTATTTGGAGCGCTTGTGTGTGCAAAATGGAGCCACCACCATGTTTGTACTAAGCACGCAAACGATGGAGTGGTTCGTAGAACGAGGGTTTCATGAGGCTGGGGTAGAATCCCTTCCTCCAAGTCGGCAAGCGACTTACAACCACGATCGGGCGAGCAAGATTTACATTAAAAAAGTGACAAGCATCCGCGACTTGGATGCTAGCGAACTTTTTTGGGATCGATAGAAACAATCCTGAGCCAAGAGCGGCAATCACAAAACTGGTTTAAGGAAACATCAATCCGCTGAAAAGCATAACCAAAACTTCGTTATAGAGATCCATATCCTTTGAATAGAAAACACCGTTTTGCTTTAGAGTTTCTTTCGCCTTGAGCTACTCAAAATTTCGAATGAAATGGATTTTTGTGTCTCAGCAGGAACTGGCATACCGGTACCGGAATATTTTTAAAAAAAAAATTCAATCTAAAACTACATGTGAGAAATGACAATGAAAAACATTCAATATGTCATTTTGAACATCTCGAATTCATGGCTACGGTGTTATCATCTCTGTTATGCACAACTAGTTTCGCGTGACGTCAGACAGAGGGTTGTGCAAGATCACCATGAGTTGTTGCAGCAAACAGTGAACTCGAATTAGCCATCCATCGCTATTTTGCTAACTTTGGTGTGTTGTTGAACAAGAAAAGAACGTAAAAATTCCATTATAATTCTTCGTTTTTAGTAATATTCGAGCTTAATCTAGCCCTACTTAACAGAAATCGTTTTAACACAGAGAAACTCGATTAACTAGTCCGAATCACTATCCGAGATATCGACACTACTATCATCACTGTCATCGGAAGTACTAGTTGCCGTCGGCTTTGGCTTTGGCTTGGAAGCTTCGGTCGCGTTACCGGTGTCGCCCTCCTCAAATCCTGGGAACTTGACTCCCGTAGGATAGTCGGCTGAGAAGGTGATGGTACCTTCGGGACTTCCGAATGCAAACTCAAGCATAGGCTCACCTTCTTCAACTTCGATTCCACTGACGGATCCCAAGAGATCGTGCACCTTGTGACCGGCGGGTGCTCGGACGATCAAGGACTTGAGAGAGCCAACTTCAGGGATTGATGCGGAGGGGTGGTCGCATTGTCCCCAGTCAATGTAGAAAGGAACGCAACCTCCAATTTTGTGTCCGTAGAGATATAACATTTCCCACTTCTTTGGCAAGCCATCAGATGATGCGCCAAACATGGAAATGTGATCAGGTTGCCAACCAAGCTCGTTTGGAACATAGTTATCCTTCATATCTTCCACGTCACTGGAGCGAATGGCATAATGGTATGGTATTAAGGTGCCCTCTTCAAGGTCCTTAGCAAGTGCGGCACCAATCGGTCCAGAGTTCTTTGGATCAGGCGCGATGATCTCAATGTAGGCGTTTTTGTCCAAACCAACACGGGCACTCTTGGTTCCTAGACCTCGAAGCGAGCCGACAACGGATGGCTTGATTCCGGTCATGTTCTCGAATTCCTTCAAAGCTTCATCGAAGTCAGGGGCGGCGATCACGATATGATCCAAGACATTATCCTGAAGATTCAAATCCTCTTTTGTGGCCCTTACTGGGGCCTCTGGCTCTTCTTCTTCGTCGTCATCGTCATCATCAGAACTGTCATCCGAATCGTCGTCGCTGTCGTCCCACTGGGACAAAAGCTGCTTCATTCGGGCATCTTCTTCACTTTCGGAGTCACTCATGATGATGGATTCTGTGGTTAAAAGCTGTTTTGTACAAAAATGACTGGGGAAGCGGTGAGAAAAAAACAAGGTTCGACAAAAAGTTCGCAACGTTGATTTGATTCTGCCTGGGAGGGTGCTAATATTATGCGACGCTGGTCAACGGCCATACAGAGCAGAGATATCGCCAGTGCGAGAAATCACTGTTGTTTGTAGTCAAACCTCAACGTTCATACGGTAAGATTACGGTACTGTAGGTAGAGAACGGAGAACGTTATGTTATTAGGCTGCTGACAGAATATCCATGACTGCAAGGCATAGTCACAGCAGAAAAGGTCATTTGCGTTGAGGATCTTCACGAAACTATTGATCTCTATTA
This sequence comes from Pseudo-nitzschia multiseries, assembly GCA_037355745.1. NCBI lineage: Eukaryota > Bacillariophyta > Bacillariophyceae > Bacillariales > Bacillariaceae > Pseudo-nitzschia > Pseudo-nitzschia multiseries. Next base: position 14,983,649 of record CM074782.1, on the reverse strand, counting down.
TTTTGAAAGAAATTTCTGCGTTATTTGAATGAATTAGGAACTTCAAGAAAAAAACGCCAGCAAGAAAAATAATCTTTTTCCTCCCCCTGTGCCCGAAGATTGAGAACAGTTGTCTTGGACCGAATCCACAAGAACTAGAAGTAAGATTACAATGGTACGTCCTTGAAAATTCAACAAAGAACCATAATTACTGCGAACCAGTATTGTACAGAACGACATTTTCTTATCGTCAATCTATGACACCCCATCGATGCTTTTGAACCCCCCAAGATCCATCCACGTGCTTTCACGAAGATTTGGGAAAACGGATGACTATGTACGGAACTTTCCGTACAACATACTACTGGTAATCTTACGTACCAACATTGTACCTAAAGGTACGAAATAAATGGGGGAAAGGTGTAAAAAGTGTTCGTACCGGCACGTACGATACTATCTTATGTACCGTACCGGTAGACTGGAAAAATAATCTTGAAATACGGAATAATAATTACCCCCGAAGCGGGGTCATAATTATCAAGGGAATGTTCCACGCATTGCGCACACTGCACGAAACATCGTACAATCCCAAAAAAATTCCCCATGATCGGCACAAATACCGTACGTACGGTACGGTAGATGGGAGCTGCCACCAAAAATAAAATTAAAATCAAATACGGAGTAATGTTTTCACACAAACACTAATACTCCTAGTAATTTGACTACATACCCGGTACCCAACTTTCAAAATAGCAACTCCATCAATATTCAACACTTTTCTTAATTTGAAGTAGCTGCATTATACTACTCTTTAGAGTACTCTTTAGAGTACGCTTTAGAGTACGCTTTACAGTAAGGATATTCATTCCACGCCTGGTTTTGAGGGCTGGAAAGCTACTCTATTAGTGCTGGCTGCCAGGTAGTAGTAAGCCAACTTTATGCCAGGTATTTTTGTCAGGTGTGCATCATGACTGCAATTTTTATGCCCGTGTTTGGAGAACAATTTTGATCACACGGTAAGAATTTATAACGTAGAAGCTAGTACATTTTCTACGTGAGACGAACCACCAAAATTAACACCAAAATGGTGACCTGTCACTCTCCCTCTTAAGGTCCCGGATTTCAAACCAATATAGGTTTGATCCTCTCTTAAGGACCTGGATTTTGAACCAATTCTGATGAATCTCTGAGACAAAATTTCTGAGATAGAAGTTACAATTTTTGTCACTTTTTTGCTTGCTAATTCATCTAGTAAATGCAACCAATCTAAAACTAGTACTTTAACAGCAACAAGCAAGGGATTAATAACAAATAAATCATTGAACTACGTGAATTACACTGTAGTAAGTACAGTGCGGTGGTAGGGCAGCATCCTTGCCAAATCAAAACGCAAGTAAAATATGATAGCAAAGAGAAGAAGATGTCAAACAAGAGCACCAGGAGCAACAAGAGCAAGAGCACAAACTTGGCTGATGCGTTAACGACCCCGCATTAACTACTAGTAGTAGCAACTGTACTACTAACTCTCACAGTGCCAGGCAGGTATTACTCATCATTAGTAGTTTTTCACAATCAGTTGCAGAGAGATATTCACAAACAATTTCCATCCTCACTTCTGTTTTGGTTGTTGCCATACTCACCAATTGGATAAGATCTTTTGACATTGCTTTTCCTAACTCTGTATGCTTTATTTGGATATCCTCTATATCAGTCTTTTCAATTCAGTTTCATTCACTTCAGTCTATTCTAATGCACCAATTGGGGGTCATCATTAGCCTCCATCAGAGCACCCACCATGTCATCCTTGTTTAGCTTTGAAATCTTTTCCTGTAGCTTCCGTCCAAAGACTTTCCTCAGCTGCAATACCTTGAGGTCCATGAAGCCGCCATTACACTGCTCCATTATTGGCTCAGCTGCTTCTTTATTTTTGGTGTATGTCAAGGCACAGGTTTTAGTTTCTTTCATTGCATTGATGTTGCCTTCATGCCAAATCCCCTCATTAACAATGTGCTGATCATTGAAATTGTATGTTTGCCCTCATAGTAGTACCGTCTATCTTGGCCCTGCAGCAGTGCTTTGCTGCAATGCATCTTGATGAGCTCTTGTATTTGGTTGTGTTTTGGCAAGTGTACTTTTCAAGGAAATGCGTGGAGCGTTTTTGGTGTAGACTCCGCCATTAAATCCGTGGTCTACTAACATCTGAACAGCAACTTGATTTCTCCATTCAAGCTCTAGCAAAGCAACACTTTTAGGATCTGCATCAACATCAATCGTTCCATCTGCTAGTGTCATCATTTCATGTGCAACATTTCTATCACCTAAGCATTTCCTTGTAAATGGAGCAATGCCTATTTTTTCCCAACAGGCTCTGTTGACGGCTGGTGCAAACCCCTCCTCAAACGCTGATTGTAGTTGTAGACTTGCAGTTTCTTTGTAGCCAAAAAATTGTGCTGGAATATCACTTATCTTGATGGTCTGCTTGTTTGAGCGCCGGTTTGCATGAAGTTTCTTCTTGTTTGAACAGAAGGCTGGTTTAAATGGATTAAAGCTTGTTTCCGTCACTTGGGTTGCATGTGTGGCATTTGGAACACCAGCAATTAAAAGGAACCCTTTCACACTCATTAGTTGGTGTAGTGCAGGATCTGACCAACTCAGTCTGGAATCAACTATGAAACAGATGCACTTCACCTTAGCAAGTTGCGCATCTGGGAACAGTGGCATGATACTCATCTCAAAGTATTTACGGAACTCAACAATGCCCATGCCTGCTGCTTGATTGCAATTCACCATATGTGGCATTTTAGTAGATGATTTCACTGTAGCGCCTGGAATACTCCAAACACTGCTACAGGTATCAGACTTGTCTACTTCATCTGTAAATGACTTTGAGATCCATTTGTTTCCTTCAGTGACGTTGCTCTTCACCTGGAAGTGTAATGGAATAGGATCTCTGGTTGCAGTACTTTTGGCAACTGCAGTACATCTCCAACTGCTCTTCTGGGCGCAAGTACAACCCCGTGGTAGACTTCTATTTGGCGTCCCACACTCCATGACTGGACAACTGCCAGCATTGGTAGAGGTTCTGCCCAATGTAAGTGCAGTCTTGTCAACATTCAAAATGCAGTTTAACTGGCCAGGGAAAATGCAAGTTCTCCCTCATGACCATTTTCAATCTCCTACTCTGTTGCCAAGCATGCAAATCCGTAGTCAACAAAAAATGTCTCTCACAGTTTCAAACCAAGTGTTAATATTGTTAGAAGTAGTCCAAACTTGACGCTGTTCTTCCAGCTGCAAATTTTTGTTGCTGATCTCGACCTCAACTGCATACTTGGAACTAAGGTGCCAATGGAGTGCAACAAAATCTTTCAGAGTAGAGGGGGAGTCTTTAAAGCATGGATCCAGTTGCTGGATCTGATCCTGATGATTGGGCTTCTCCTTCATTTCTAATGACATAAAATTGGAGTATGTCTCTATAGCTGTAACAAGTGCATCTTCAACCATGGGGGATAGTTTTGCTGGTTCAACAAGATCATGCTGGCGTGTGTTCTGCTTCCAGACATAGTAGTGAATAGTGCCAAGAGTGATGTTCCCTGACTTGTGAATGGTACATTGTATACTTTAGTGTTCAAGCTGTATCAAGGTAGTTAGCAAGCATAGACCAAGTAGTTAGGTTGTTTGCTTTCTGTGGATTTGATTAAGCTCATAACCTGACAAAAAAGATATGTTGAAATTAATGCATGAACTCTTACATACGGTAGTATGCTCCGGTACATTTTTCACTGATAATTTTTTTCTTGATAATCAATCATACCTTTTGTACTTGTTATAAAGGATAGTCATGAGAAAAAAGGCTTACTACCTTGCATCACTAATAGCCTAGCTTTCCAGCCCTCAAACCCCGCATGGAATGAATATTCTTATTCTAAAGTGTATAAATCATTGCAGCTACTTCAATTTAAGAAAAGTGTTGAATATTGATGGAGTTGCTATGATTTGAAAGTTGGGTAGTTTAACTATTGTTTGTGTGTCCAAAAATTTAATTTTAATTTTATTTCTGGTGGCAGGTCCCGTCTATTTGTGCCAATCGTAGGGAATTTTTATTTCGCGCAGTAGCACACCCCTTGTTACTAATTGTGATCCCTATCCTAAAGCGTGTCCCGAGTCCTGAAGTATAGGTTTAGAAGTTAATGTCACTAACATTAAAAAGACTGATTATGAGCTTAGTTTTTATGTGTTATTTCATTCAGTTCTGTCTTACTGGTACTAGTATGGCGTGGATAGGAGGTCAAAATTTAGATGTGAATGATGCACGCTGACGCTCTGCAGATTCTGGTGCATTTTCTATGTGTCCACATGACATAAACCTCTAAGACCGTACTTCCTCAAGTACTTCTCATGTTTTTATTTCTACAGCTACATATGGTACTAGGTACCTAAATAATGTACCTGCAAGATACAAGAGCGCACTGTTGTGGGGATCAGCTTATTCCATGTGTAACTCATGATTCAACACTCTGAGCATACTGTTTGGGGGGGTCATGAAACCAAAACTATTTAGTTTCATGTAGCGAAAACCATGTTCGCATTATAGTTTGTTTCTTCCCCTTGAATTCAATATTTTTGAGAGGAGGGCCCTAACACCCATAATCATATCCCAATTGGTACAGCACAGCACACTACTTGTTACCCAGGCTCCAGGATGAATGAAAAAATTGTGATGGCAAAACTATCAGCTTTTTGCTTGTCATTTTTCTTCCCCAGTTCATCTCGTCCATACTATGAACGATTTTGATGGTGGAATATCAAAGTGTGTAGCATATCTGCACTGCAAATTGCCTACTGCTGCTTACTTTTGGCCCATATCAAGTGTACAAAATAAATAATACAATTCATAATGCCTACAGTATCAGCTTCTTGTTTCTTACCATTTTACTTCCATAGCCCATCTCCTCCATAGTATGAACGTTTTTAATAGTGAAATTGATAGTGAAATTGCAAAATATGTAGCAGGTGTCCATTCCAAAGTGTCTATTACATCTTATTTAAAATGAATTTAAAAAATTAATGCCTAAGGTATCAGCTTGTTGCCTGTCATTCCCTTCCATTCATAGTGTGACAAATACTGATACTGAAATTTCAAGCAACATAGCATATTTTCACTAATACCTACATGCAAAAAAATACCAATTTCCCCCCCACCAGTTCCAGCACCCAAATCACAATAAATGGTGATACACAATCTACATAGTCATTTTCATTATTTTTTCTTTCATACTAGTCCATCCCATCAATACCATAGTATGAAGAATACTGATAATGAAATTGCAAACAATATAGCATATTTTCATTGCAAGTACTAAAGAACACCACTTTAGTATTTCCTCAAATCCATTCCCCAATTCTATAACTTAGGTGTTGACAACAAAACCATCAGCACGATTCTTGTCGTTGTTCTTTCATAGTCCATCCCAGTACCCACAGTATAAAGAATATTGACAGTGAAACAATCTCAAATGTCAAAATTGTAGCATGGTCATGTTTGTTTGAAAGCAAATAGGAATGTTTGTTTAGATTTATCTTTGGTCTATGAAAAGGAGGATGGGGCTTCAATAAGCTTTTTTGAACAATCTTATCTCTTTTCAAATCTGATCATCCCTATAAAAGAGACATCTCAAATATGTAGCTATGTTCCAGTCTAGAAGATCCTAAACACGCCCTGGTCAAGTGTGATGTGATCCCACTGAGAATACTTCAGACTTTCAGCTTAGAACGACTTGATAACAATGTGTTTTGTTCATGTCAGCATTAAGAAGGCATGTGATGGGTTGAAACAGTCTGGGAAGATTCCCCATAACTTAGTGACACACCTAGCTAGCGGCTTTGGAGTACAGAAAAGCTCCAAGGACAGAAGGCCCTTTTCTCCATGATAACAGGGATACACCCTTAATGCTAGTAGTTGATGACTCTGGCATTGAATAGACCAGAAAAATTCATTTAAAGTGGATTGGGAACAAAAACAGTATTTCAGAATACATCTGAGATGGGACTGCAGCGAACTCAAAGTGAGAGCATTGTCCGATGGTTACATGGAACATGTCCTGAAGGCATTTGAAGATAGATCCTCCAAGCAAGTACACAAGGGACTGTCCAGACATTCTATATCTAACTACAGGGAATGATTGCAGCATGCAGAGATCAATGGAAGTGAAGTACCTAGTCCACAACCAGTAGAGTTCACACAAAAAGTCACCAGAAAGTTCTTGTTCTATACCTGAGCAATGAGCAATGTTATGTTGCATGAATTCAATGGTATCACATTAGCCATGGATGCAAAAGTGGCAAATGGCACTACACTTTATTTCTTAAAGTGCGTAGCAAGTCACCCAAATGTGAGCATAATACAATAATACCAATCATGGAGTGGTAGTGATGCAATACCTGGTTTGTCATGGTGCTAGAAATAGAGTGGGTAGTTATCACTTCCTTGGTGACAAGGAGGCAGAGTGTCCAATGGGTCAATCCTGATGCTTAAAGATGTAATGGCAGTAGCATCAGAAGCAAAAGAAGCACTATGGGACCATGAGTGCTTGATAGCATTAGGGCATCCACAACCTCCTAGGCCACTCAAGACTTATAAGATGATGACACAGGATGTAGACCTATCAATGGTTTACAACCAAACCAAAAGCTTAAACAAGGCAGGTCATTGATATGAGGTTCTTGATGTGCACCAGGACTCAGTCACAAGAATAAGACTACTAGGGACTGAGACTGGACAGGGACTGGAAGTAACCATTGATGACTAATCATGCTGAGTTACTAATACATTAGCTAACAAGCCTAAGCAATGGTTTTCTTTAGACTAACATTCGGCTCACTATTTGCCAACCAGTACTTACTTAATCACTAGTAGACCTGGAGTGTGGCAGCTCTACCACTGGTTGAAGGACTCAACAAAAGAAGGTTGCTTCTTCAAGACATTTTGGGAACCAAGAAAACATGATCTAGCTGATGACCCTACAAAACACCAACCTGGGAGCCATCATGCAAATGTCAGACAAATTTACATATGATCTGTAGAAGAGCTATGCAACCATACAAGAAGGGTGTTCTGAAATATTAAGTACATATCAAGAAAGCTAAATATTCAGCCAAGCTACACACTGGGCTATCAGCTGAAGTCTTGAGTTTCATACACATGGATAAAGAAAGTATTGTGTGTGTTTCGCTTAGAGACAAACTAGTAAAAATGGGTTGTGCTTCATGTATGGATTCTTAATGTATGCTCAATACAATAAAGCAAGTGTTATTTAACATAATTTAACTACCAACAATAATTGCCAATTGGAACAAGAACACTTGTACAAAGGTTTGCACATGAAGTAACATGAAGGAGTGAAACAACTTGAATATAAAACAGATATGTTCAAAAAGCCTTATGCCAACTCCTCTTTAAACTCCAACTCAGAAAGAAGCTCTACAAATATTTGGTTTTAGCTCCTTTTTTTCTAAGGTCTGTCTGTATTCAGCTAAAACAATGGCTGGTGCATGAATGTGCTTGTACGCAAATCTATCATAGAGTTTCAAAACTAGTTTAAAAGATGCCATGCTATGTAGGGATAAAAATGAACCAGTTCTGCATTTTTTCTGTCAATTTTATGTAGCATTTCATTTTGTGCCATTCTAATTCTTGATTATTACAAGTTGGTTGACTGTGCCACACAGTCTGCTTGTACCGTATTCACTGCCTTAAGAATCTGTCACATGTTTCATCAGTTTCAGGTGACATCTGGTTGTTGAGAACAATAGTGTGTCACATTTTGGCATTTTCATGCACCCTCAAAATTAATAAAAATTGATGATTCTTTTCACTGGTAGTATGGTACATCCATTTGTGGTTGTTGCATTAATCTTTTATGTTTTGGAATTCAAAAGTCACTATCACGTGCAAGACAAGCTTCATTGTATCTAGCAGGTTTGCCAGTAGTATGTGGTCTATCTCTCGACCTACATAAGAGATGTGACAAAGTTGCTTGTCATTGGGAGAAGTTTCATCTCTTGTTTGAATAGATTTTCCTGCAAACTTTGGGTGCCTCTAATGGAGGGGCAATGGTCTATTTAAAAAACACCCTTTAGTTTTTATGATTACAAAAGTGTCAATCAAATATGTGGCAGACATCTTAAGCATAGCTACTAGGTCTGGATTGGTTGTGCTCAAAAGTAGGGCAAGAAACATCATTATTCATATGTGATACAGAACTTAGTCAATGTTACAGGAAAACCGATTGGTCCTACAATTGTTTCTCTTTTTGTATTGACAGGACCCTCATGTATCCTTGCTCCTTCTTTATTCTCCAGTTCTAGTAAGCAGGAGACTCAAATTCATTTTCATGTGCCAGATCTTGAGCCGCTGTGATATTGACTTTTTCTTATTCTTGATGTTCAAATGGAGAAAGCATGGAAAGGTTTCATCTTCTCAACCAATGTCAACAGACTATTACCCATGGCAACATGCCAAGCTGCAGCTATTGGATCTGTATATACCCCTTGATACGCAAGTAAGGAGGAGGAGAAAGAAAGAAGCGGGGGGAGGTCTATTGATACAGCCCCGCGATGCGAGTCCCGTACCAAGTATACTCTGGCTGTAACCGACAGTGGAGGTGCTGTACGGGGCGGAGATAGGTAGCTTAAGGTATCCACTTGTTAGTGGAAGGTAAAAGGGATCTATAACCTGTTGTAACTCTAAAAATTGACTGAAAGGTATAGGATAATTGAAATTTAAAGAGATGTGAGCTCAAAGAGAGGCTCTTAATTTTACTGGGTATTTTCACTGTATCGGGGCTCTCTGCTGTATTTTACATGGTAGAGATCTTCCCCGGGTTATTTGTTACCATTCGCGTACCGATACTGTTGTTGCTGTATTAGCGTCGTGTCGGTCTTACTGCATCAGTCATTGGATGGTATCGGTCACTTATGAGGTTAAGTGTTTTGTTTGATTGGGCGTATACTTGTTAGGAGAGTAGGTAGATAAATGAGGCCCATTTAGAATCGGTATTGGTTTTCATGATTGCAATAAGTAGTTTCCTCACGGGATATCAAGTATATTCTTTTGAATATACTTAAGGAATCCAGGTGTTCACTTATTGGTCAGGTCTTTGGATATGTCTTGTTTCTAACCGATTATCCTCTTTTGTTTGTAGCCTTAGATGGTATCGTTTTTACCACTTAAGGATTTCCAAGTAGTGGAGGTGCGTTTGATTCTAAGACTCTATTATTTCGCACCTCGGTTGTCGTTTTGTTTCGTCGGCTTTTCTGATCAAATTTGATGCCGACAAAGTCCGTATTTTTCGCTGACAACACTATCCTTGAATACCTTCTCTATCTTAATCTAATGATACTGCAAAATGGTATACAAATTCATTGCTATAGTGTTGAGAATTTGGTCCAGGAAGGCTGGAAGAAGCTGGATTGAATTTTCTTTCAAGCAATCTGCAGTAGTACTAGTATTAGCAGTATAATTAGCATTGCTTGGCAAGAGCAAGGGTGGCACTGTTGGATCAACACTTCAAAGTTATTGTCAAGATAGAATTAAAAGGTGCACGATTATAGTAATAATGATACAGTCAGGAAATATCAAGGATCAGAAAGAATCACTCAAAACAATGACATGGTGTAGGACAATGGCCAAAAGGGCGACATGATAAGTTCTGTTTCTCTTTACTCTATTTGATCTGAATTCTCATTTGGGCATGTGACCTAGTAGTCATGCTTTGAAGATTTATTTTCTAGTACCTAGAACTAATTTGATTGTGCAGAAAGCTTGGTTTTATTTACATCTTGTCCTTATATCAAACTCCAGCAGTAAAAACTGGAACAACAAATGCACTGAAAAGTAAGTTTGTTATCTAAGCCGTTACATTGAAGCTAGTTTGTGCTACCAAGAGCTTATGCGTCCGTGGGCTGTTTCATATTGACCCATATAGTGGTTAAGTGCCAACCCAAGCAACTCCAACCAACGTTCAGTTAAAGGTGATGCAGTGTTTGTTTTCACTAAGTGCCTCAGCAAAGCCTTATTTTGCACTGATGAAACATTTGTCCTTTGAATTGTTGAAGTTGTTACAATTTTGCTCTCGAGCAACTTTGTCCGACGTTCCAAATTTCCGATGTTTCAGTACTAAAATCACGTAGATTTTCTACACAAATCTCCCCTGCCATATCTTGCCCACTTCTCCACCGCCACACCCGACACCAGGCCCTACACATACTAACCAAGACCCGGCCTTTTCGATTATGCTAACAGCTTGGTCGATTGGCGCTTTCCTTGGCCTCTGTGGTTGCCAATTCACCATTGTCGGTCGTCATCGTCACGGTGGTGTTGGGCTTGCAAACCAACACTAATTTCCTACACTGAATCCAGTATCCCTTCTACCTACACTGGATCCTGTAGACAAGTACTAACCCAACAAAGCTACTTCTTCGATCTGTTTTCGCGAAGCGCTGCCACTTCGATCTGTTTCCAAGCTTCTCCCCCAAGGTTCTTAAGTATCTTTACTTAACAGCTCTATCCTGTTACACTCAACGTTCTTCATTCCTCAAGCTTCTTTTGAACTCTTTCCAAGCCCCCTAAGTGTTTTTCACTTAACGTTTTGGTTTCCGCTAAAGTTGATGAACATACACATACCCCTCCCTTCTAGAAGGTTCCTTCGTCCTGACCCTTAAGTATTTGCAAGTTGAGGTTGCGCTATACTTTATATAACCCTCTGGTTCTTCAAGTCTCTTTCCCTGCGAGATAAGAGAGGTCTCACAGGTTGAGCTTCAAGTTCCCATCGTTCCTCCCCTGATCTCTAAGTACAAATTCACTTATGGCCCTGGCCCCTAAGTGTTTCCGCTCAAGGCTCTCCTTCCCACATATACCTTTCAGGTGTGCCCTACAGCTGGCATCTGTTTTCACACCTACAGCCCCTTGGCTCCTAAGTGGTTTCGATTAGAGGCTGATTCTACATAGGACCCTTCTTCCAGTGTACCACCCGGTTCTTCAAGTCTCCTGTGAGAGATAAGAGAGGTCTCACAGGTTGAACTTCAAGTTCCCTTCTGTTCCTTCTCTGACCTTTAAGTGTGAATTCACTTATGGCCCTTGTCGTTAAGTGTTTTCCCCTAAGGCCCTACTTCCTCCCTATACAATCAGATGTGCCCTACAGCTGGCATCTGTTTTCACACCTACAGCTCCTTGGCTCCTAAGTGGTTTTGATTAGAGGACGATTCTACATAGGACCCTCCTTTAGTGTTCCACCTGGTTCTTCAAGTCCCTTCCCTGTGAGATAAGAGAGGTCTTACAGGTCGACCTTCAAGTTCCCTTCTGTTCCTTCCCTGACCTTTAAGTACAAATCCTTGTATGGCCCCTGGTATTTAAGTGTTTTCACTAATGGCCCTACCTCCTCCATGCATCATCAGGTGTGCCCAACATCTGGCATCTGTTTCCACACCTACAGCCCATTGGCTCCTAAGTGGTTTCGGTTAGAGCCCGTTTCTACATAGGAACCTCCTTCCAGTGTTCCACTGGTTCTTCAAGTGTTCCCTGTGAGATAAGAGAGGTCTCACAGGTCGATCTTCAAGTTCTAGCCTACATACCATGTGCCCCTAAGTGTTGTTCTTTTATGGTTCCCATCCTACATAGGACCCCTCCAGTGTACAGCCTGCCTTGTTCTTCTTCCTCCAAGACCATGGTCCCTGTGCCCCCACTAACTGAATTCCACTTAGGGGCTTCCATTTCCTTACCGTAGGATCCCTTGCTTCTTCCACCAAGCAGCGGCACTATGCCCTTCCTACGAGGTGCGGCAGACAATCAAACATATCCCTTCCTACTGTCCTTGTCGGCAGCAAATTCGATCGAAAAACTCCTACTGTTGTCGGCGGCGATCGCACAACTTGACAACGGAGGTGCGGACGCCTCCAGATCCCAAACTCCCCCACCTTTTTCTTCTTCCTCCAAGACCATGGTCCCTGTCTTCTTCCATCCCACATACCATAGGACCAGCCCGCTTGAGTGGTGCCATGCGGCGCTCCTCCTCCTATGTGTATACCTTTCCTACTGTATGATTGTTGGCAGTTGCCTTCTGTTAGGCTTCTGCTTGAGGCATCAGTCATCAGTTTGTTCTTTGTACCCTCCCTTCCAGCCCGCCCTGTTCTTCTTCCTTCAAGACCATGGCCCCTGTCTTCTTCCATCCCACATACCATGGGATCAGCCCGCCTGAGTGCAGCCATGCGGCGCTGCTCCTCCTATGTGTATCCCCTTCCTACTGTATGATTGTTGCAGCTGCCTTCTGCTAGGCTTCTGCTTGGCACATCATTCATCAGTTTGTTCTTTGTACCCTCCCTGCTTGCTTTCAGGATTCGTTTGAAAAATTTGTTGTTCTACAACTTGGGGCTTAAACTCTCTTCGATTGAGGCAACGTTAAAGTCTGGATACAGACTGAGTAGTTTAGATCCACCTTCGGTGTTTAAGGTGACTTAAATAAGTATATTATTATTATTATTGAATTGTTGAAGTTGAAAAAAAGAAAGTTTTAACATTGCCATAATGCTTTCTGCACAAGAAATGTTCAAATTTCACCAATTGTTTCCGTTATGAACAGATGCAGGTGTTATGGTGGTTTTTCTATTGTAAACGTACACACAGACATACTCACATTGTTGCAGATCTATGAGCTTTACCCACAAACCAACATAACCAATCCATAGACCCGTCGATTGACCATTCGACAACAAATCATTACGAATACGGGTATTTTAAGACAGCATGAGTTGAAAAGACCATCTAGGTCAGTGCGGTGCAGTAAACCCCCCAGAAAATAGCCATTTCCAAGGGAGATGGCATTTTCTTCTTCTTTCTTTATTTTCTATTCTGCTTGAATGCCAAATTTCCTCCTCTACAGGGCTCAGCCTTCGCAGGGTATAATTTCATTTGTGTAGAAAAAAAGTAAAATCAAATTGATCATTCGTTACTCGTTCCGTTTCACTCTTCCGTGCATGTCCCAGAACCCCTCCAACGGATGTGGTGAGTTTGCTATCTTTTCCATGCGGCGAGCTTTTCCTAGAATTTCATTGTCGGAATAATCGCGCAACCAATCCACATTTCGGCGAAGATGATCTCCATCCCCCCTTTCAAGCATATTAAGTACCAGCCTGGAGTAATTGCGTAGTTTCTCGCGTTCCTTTGCTTCTTCCTCAAACACTTTTTCGTTTGCTTTTCGAACTTCCTCCTTGTAAGTTTCGGAATCTATTTCTCGGAACCGCTGTCCTCGCAACCCTTCCAATTCTTCTTTACCGCATTGTTGACTCCTTCCTCCAGTATTTTGAGCAACGAACCTTTGGAATTTGTCATACAAAGGGGTCCCAAAGAAATTCCAAGCTACATCCATGCACTTTGTTCCCTCAGCTGTTCGAGGTCGGGTACCCCTCCCACCTCCAATATGATGGAACGCACCCGTACATTGTCGGTCATGAATGGCAGTGCAAGATTCGTTTTTTGTCAATCGAAGGGCAGCGTGGCAGTTTCGAAGCCCAACTCGATACGCATAGTTAGATTCGACGTAACGATCGTGAAAGGCATCGCCGGGTTCTCCAAATTGTCGACCAACCTTGATCAAATCGGAACGACGGTATAGACCGGCTCCATTCGTGTAGGATCCCCATACAGTGTTTCCAGCATGTATATTGTTGTCGGCACAGAATACTCGATAATCGATACTCACGCTACGATCGTCATTTCCGCCATCGTCGCTCACACGGTTTTCACCGTCGCTGATCGAGTCGGTCCTTCTTATTTTTTCGTCGCTGCAGCTCTCCGACGAAGTCGATGACAACAGCATCTCGGGAAGGTTGACGTTTTCCCGACGTTCCCAAATATCGGCATGGGGAAAGGACAAAAAAGCTTCGTAAGTTTCATGGCGCAAAAAGACACCAATGATACTTCTTCCATCATATGCGGTCACATTGTTCTTTCGCAGGTTCTCAAGCAACGCGATCGAAGTAGCGACGGAACGCCTTCGTTCATCCGTTTGATTTGCCACTAATTCGTCCAAATATAACCAGTCTTCTTCCAGAAGCAAAATGTAGGGAGCTGTGCACAAGTTGTTTACAAGTAGATTCATCCCGTACGCGAGTCCCATGTTTTTAGGGAGCGTTAGAGCATGTTCGATCGGATAAGAGTCTTTGATGTAATCCGTCTCTTCTCTGGAATTTCCATTGTCTACCCAGGCTATCTCATACCGAAGATAATAGGGTTCGTCTTCTTCCATATGTCGGATTGCTCCAGCAATGGTGTGATTGAGCAGATCGGTCCGTTGGCAACAGCTCAGAAATGCCAAACAAATGTGCGGATCGGTTTCGGGATAATTCGACCTTTCTGCCCGGAAAGAAGGATTCGAAGTCGCAATTGCTTGCCATGACACCATGGCTCTAGATCGGTCAGATTCGGTGTTGATGCTTTGCCCGTGATCAAATTGATCTAGATCTATACTCAATACCTCGACGGAAAGTGAAAGCCCAATCAAGAAGAAACACGCCAAACACAGAGTGGTCGATGCGGGCAGTGGCGTGGCAGCAATAGCAATCGCAATCATCTTGTCCAACTTTCGCTCTTGTTCTTTTTCGACCCTCGGTTTTAATGAGGTGCGAGTTTCATTGTGTTATCTCCGACACGAATTTGGCACGACTGTGTTGCACGGCAGGTAATCAATCAATGAGTGAAAGGTGTTGTGCTTGAAATTGTGTTTCGACGACAGATTTCTTCTCCACCACAGTTGAAAATGGGAAGGGGAAATTACTGAAAGTCTTTCCTGCTTTCGTTGAGCAGGTTGTCTTCGAACTTACGTTGCGATCGAGCCACACCTGTACAAGTTCTGGTGTGGCCTACCGAATGAATGTCGACGAGATGGTAAGACCGAAACGATACGAAGTTGAAATTAAACCTATTACTGATCTTCTCAGTGAACGGAAGGAGTTCGTTAATGAGATGGCCTTCTTCGCAGCTTGTGATATTTTCATGACGTTTTCGTCAGTATCTTATGTACACAACGAGTACAGTACTACGAGTAAGTTACGGTACGGTATAGTACCCCGTTACTGGCATCAATTCAACTACTCCGTACTAATACCGGTAGCTAGAGTCAAGCGTGCACATGAAATTTGTCCTTATGTAAAATTACTACTCGTACCTAGGGAGACTCTAGTTGACGACACCTAATTCATCTTACTTTGGTGGTGCGACGAAGGGTTTGGAAGCAAGAAGAAAGGATCATGCTTCCGAACATTTTTTTACAAGGTTGAACGTACGTACCGGTACGTACAGTCCGTACCGGTAAATCTTACTTGGAGGTAGTACTCGTACGTGTAGAATGAATATTATTAACGCGCGAAGGCCTTGGATAACAACATTCCTAAAGCTCTTACGAATAGCGGTACGGTAGGTACAATTTTCGGGTTGGCTTCAGTTCTTCACTCGAAAGTCACAAGTTGAATGATAAGATTATCGTAAGTTACCGGTACATCCACGAATACAGGTACGAGGCGGTACGTACCGGTAACTCTTAGCTCATGGCGGTAACTCAGCTCATATCTTACCGGTAGGTACGTACGGTTCTACTCCATATTAGAAAACACAATTACGTATGTAATTTACGTACGTTCATACGTACTTCATACTCACACCAGGGATCAGGATCCAGAGAAACAACGATGCTGTCGGTAATATCGTCTCCTCATGACAACATTCATCGTTCAGTCTATGAATTCTCAACACTGATAACGACAGGAAGTAAACGTTCAACTAGGGCGTAAGAGTTTACTCGTACTCAGATCGAATATTGAACGGAAGACCCGTGACGAAAGCTGCACTTCTCAATCGAAGCCCGATACTACTCATAGCTTGTCCAATGGGAGTCTCGTGCCTTTTCAACGTGTCAGCAGTCATTTTTGTACTGTTTAGTTTGGGTGTCACAGAAAGTTTCGTGACGGAAAGCCAACGATCTTTGCTCCAACAGCGTCATTTAGCAGTTACATCATTGTCGCTTTCAGATTACCAATGCCGCACAAACTCAATAATTCCCGACGTGGAAGTTGGTAACGGAGACAATGAAATCATCAGCCGGACAGATTCATTCGTCAACGATTACAATAGACGACGTGTCGGCCGGTTACTTTTTCAATCGGCAGTAGTGGGTGCGTTTTCGTGGGATTCCTCCCGACAACTTTCGTTTGCGGACGAGAGCCCAGCCTCTCTCGCAACGGAGACAAAGGGACCAAGTTTTCTTTCCGGGACGGTCACCCTACCTACGGGTATGAATGCTCCCGGCGAAGCTGAAACAAGTAACAACAATGATACCGGCGACACGCCACAAACAAAACCCGCCCTTTACATTACGGCTCGCCCCAATCGCCCGGACAATGTTCCAAGGGCAATCCTTGATGGAAGTCGTGGAAAGCCACCACCGGTACTAGCTGCACGCTACGAAAGTCCCGATTTCCCCTTTGCGTTCCAACTCGGCGAGAAGGATCTCACCCCCGAAGGTGCCGACGGTGATAATTCTAGCAGCAGCAGCAGCAGCAGCAGTGACAACAACATATTTTGGTGGTCCACGGAAGATTTGATCGTGAGTGCTCGATGGGACAGTGACGGAGTCGCGGCCACCCGATCCCCAGAAGATCTCGTCGGAAGAAATTTGTGGAAACACGATGAAAACAGCGCACAGTTCGTACTCCCACTCCAAGGGCGCGGATCCTTTGGAAAATTTGCCACAAAGAAGAGTTGATATAGTAACAAAGATAGGCAGATAGGCACATACAGTGGGGATATCTAATGGAAGAATAATGCCGCTTTCTACGTGCGTCCGTGTGAGTTGTCCAGAAGAAATACTCCCAATAGACTGGATCTTCCGAACTAACTTCGTATCAATGTCGGCGGCAATCTTTCTCAACCCATTACCTTTTTGGCCGTGTCAACGACATGGGCCCGGTAACAATAGCTACGTTTGGAAGCCAATCCAAAACCGACGAACACTCTTCGACGCAAAACTCTTTTTCCAAACGGTTGATCATGTTTTGAAAATATTTATGCAGCATCGGCAAAGCCTTCTTTCCCTGGAAAGAAACGACACGAAAGGAGCCGGCAAAACTGTTAGTTTCTAATTCCAATACTATAGCACTTAATTTGGCATCGCGCAAAATATCGTGACAAATCGCAACCGTCCGAGAACAAAAAAAATCCAAACAGTATCAAATTACGCAGAACATTGGCTCCCATAATGACAATCATCTCAGATCTCGACCACCAATAACAAGTACTTCGTATTAAGTAGGACGAATATAGGCAAATAATTCTCACCGTAAGAAGTCTCTCTCCTTTCATATCGACGTGGTCTGGGTGATGAAGTGTCATCATATCACCTCCCGTCCAGTCGATGCCTACGATATTCCACGGTTCGTTCCTCATCTGGTTGACATCATTTTTGTTGGTTATATTTTGGTTCGAGGTTCCTTGCAATGATGATTCTAGGCGTTGGCTTTTCCGAGGAACGGTGTTGCCATCACCGCCATCACCACGATGACGATGATACACAGCCAGGGAGAGTCGCCGATATCCCCCTGCACAGCAGGTCATGCAATCGTCGACTTCTTCCTGAGTTGCAAGCATTCCCCATGGTTTTCTAGACCCCTTTGCTATGAAATAACCCTGAATCCAATTCGGATTGTCATCATGCAAACAGAAAATAGCCTGACCCTCAATTTTGTGGCAAGTTTCTTCCTTGTCGTCATCGTTGTTGTCTTTCATGGGCAGGGGACGGGTGCGGTCGCTTCGACGGTTATCACTAGATTCGGTGTTGTTGAATCCAGGCCTGCGTCGTTTCAGCCGCGTCCAATCAAGAGGCAATGACGATTGCCAATCCTCTGAGTGCAGTGCACCGGAAGTCGTCGACAACCATTCTCCGGAAGACGACGCTCCACCGGTGGATTTTCTTTTGGTTGACAACCACATATTCAAAATACTTCTGGTATCTCACGACTTCGAATGGTTAGAATTTGAAAAGGCCGTATTTCTACTACCGGCGATTGGAGTTCATTTTACCATCGAGATCGATTGATGATCATGATTATTCTTATTCTTATTTTTACTGTATCGTTGTACGTGTGCGGTTCGTGCAACATAGAACGAAGTAAGCTTACGGTATGAGTACGAGTAATCTTACTCTTACGTACTAATATGAAAGCAGACAGCTGTTTATTTATTTACATCGCGCGCAAAGGGCCAGGACGAAAAAAATACTGAGTAATCACTTTTCGCTCAGTGCAAAAGTCAGGCTCATAAATAAATAATGGGTGATTCCCGAAATACCTAAATACCTAAGTCCTAAATCGGAAAAGGCATAAAAAGGCTATTATTTAGGACTTTTGACCCAAAAACCGGTTTGTACCTAGATGGCAAACCAATATTTAGGACTTTGACCTAAATGGTATTGGCGGCTGCTTATCGGCTTAGCGACTTCTTATTGGTTCTATCCTTCGATATTATTTTCTTATTGGTTCTATCCTCTGATATTATTTTAACAGATGTATGGCCGGATTCCTTATTCCCAAAATAATGTCAATTTAGGTCTCTAAAAAGTGTGATCCCGGAAATGAAAAATTTAGGACTTTACGACCGAAATGCGAGCTAGGTCTTCCGGTATTTCGGGAATGACCCAATGCGATACGAAGCATACGAAGTCCATAGAGAAGAAAACGTTCTTCAATCGCGCGTTGTGAAGAGGCAATTCAAAATAAATAAGATGATAATTCGTCTCTGTAAAGTTCGTGCTTTGGATGAGCATTTTGATAAAGATTGTTGAAGGCAATTTTGTTTAAAATTCAGGTTCTTAAATCGATTCGAAGTAAGACTTACCGTAATAAGATGACTGATGGATATCCCCCTTAGGTCTCGGTTGATGAGGTAGCTACCGGTACGAGTACGTGTAGTTCGTGATTGATTCTCAAAATGAATCTCAAACCAACATTTTTCACGGGGAAAGTAAATCACAAGAAGTTTTGTGTGGTCCGATCGAACGTGTTCGTTAACGTTTCGTGGGTCTATCTGTGCACCTCATTATTTTTTTATTCCTTCATCAAAACAAACAATCCAACCTCATGATACATGGTACTCGATGATAACAAACAATGAAGTTTTGCAAGAACTTACAAAGGGTCGTCGACATTTCCGACCCTGAATGGGCACCGTACTGGACGAATTACAAAATGCTCAAGGTGGGTTCAGTTTCGAGCAATGAGAAACAGCTGACGAATCGAACGAGGGAGCGCATCCCTCGTAGATTGCTACGTAGGTTACCTACGACAAACTCCGAACCCCGAGATTCATTATGGATTCGGGCCCAATTCTCGTCATTTCGGCATGCATCACTTGCAGCAAGGTGGTGCTCGTATGAACACGCTATCTCTAACAGCATCGCCTTTTTGATTTATTGTGACCATGGCTTTGTAGAAATTAATAAAGGAGTTGCCCTCGCTTGTACCAAACACAGATGACGGAAAGAACACCACAAGCGAGAAGATTCGTTCAGATTCGAATCAAAACCACGGGGACAAAACGGGAGAGAATGCGAAACAACAACACGTTTCGAATACGGCAACGACACAGAAAAAAATATCCGCATCAATGGGGAAATCCCCTGGAGAAGTTGCCTTTTTCAAATTGCTTCATTCGGAATTCAAAAAGGCGTCCCACTTTTTCGATCGTGCAACCGATGAATTCGCAATCAGGGAAGAACGGGTACGAGAGGGCGTCGAGATTATGAGGAAGCCAAACTCTATCATGGTGAACGAAAAGTGGGCTCTTATGGCGAAATCAATTTACAGGCTGTACAAAGATCTCCTTCTGTTGGAGACCTTTGCCATCATGACATACTGTTCCTTTTCAAAAATTCTCAAGAAACACGACAAAGTTACCGGATACGAAACCAAAAATGCGTTTATGGCGAACATTGTTAATAAAGCAAACTTCACACACTATCCCAAGGTTTTGAGCATGATTACTCGATGCGAAAAATTCTATGAAGAAGTATCTGAAAATTTGTTGAAAGAAGGAAAAGAAGGACTGTACGAAGACGAACGTACGTTTGCGACCATTTCTATCTCTCCAGTTTGAAAATTATTAGTAAAGCGGATGCACACATATCAATTTTGCATGGCACTTACGCCATTCTTTTGTTTCTCTTTTGATTTTTCAATATGTTTCTAATCCCATTCAACAAACTTTTCACGACCGAAAACACATGTCATACAGGTTTGTTCATCAGTATGATTCACAGACTGAATGAACAGGTGCTGGACAGTGCTGATAGCGCTGCCTCACCACGGGAACGAAAACAAGAAGAGAAGCAGCGGCGACCTCCTAGCAAAAATGTCGCAGCTGCTATTCCACTCCAATCCGATAAGCTGTCATCGGCCACATCCACCCTGCGTACTTTGGTAGAAGAGAACGCGGAAAATGCGAAAAAAGCCGCTAATCCGTTGCCTGCTTCTTCGCCATCAGGTGGCACGATATCGGTAGATGCAAATAATGTTGAAGACGGGGACGACGATGATTCGGATATGGACAGAGGAATAGATAGCAGGTCAGCAAAACGTGCGAAGGTACAAGTCAGCATTTGAGGCAGCTACTCCTCTCTATACAAGCGATAGCGCACTACCTCGGCAATCAATGTTGCCTTGTTATATTGCATCTGTACGAATAAGAATTGATTCATATTTTTATTGTTTATTTCAGCGCATTGCCACTCGTGGGGAAGATATTTAATATTTTGAGTTGAAAATTGTACATTAATAACTTGTTGAAGGCTTTTCATGTTGAAGATTGACCCTGACTGCATGCTGCTAGAAATAAGCCAAATTATCATTGCGAATCGAAGAAGCGATTGTATTGTATCACGTGACAAACAAATTCCACTGGCTCGAGATCCGTGCTGTATCTTCCAAGTTTCATCCCATCGATTACGTGGCACCTATACGAATGGCTTGTTCTGAAGGTCGGCCTCGTGTTCTTTCACGTATAGCTTAAAGCGCTCGGGTGAGTTATATACCATCATGCACTCATCGACATCCTTTTGTATGGGTCGGCACTTGAATGGTGCGAGCAGGCCTTCGTCCTTGATGCACTCGGCTAGTGCCCCGATCTGTAAATCGCATTTTTTCATCGCATCCGCTTTGAATTCTTTTCGGAGTTGGTTTTCGGCAAAACTCCGAAACGATAATCGTCCTTCTCTACCCGTATCCTTCATTGCACCGGCGTCTCTCGGTGGTGGTGTAGGTTGGGTTTCATTCGAGGCAGACGACATGATGAATTTCTGGGTCTCTTGCCTTTTCTTCACGAAGACTCTCCCGTTTATTCTCGTCCAACTGTGGCCCGAGTCAGGGTCTATCCCCGAATTCGTCTATTCCAAACAGGTGATGGTGTCTTGCTTGGAGTCCGTCGTTAACGAGGAAAACCAAAAACACAAACAAAGAATAATGATAACATGTGCCATGAGGTGTGAGAGAATCATCAGGAATCATGGTACAGTCAGCCGTTGAGGTCCTTTGGTAGATATGGATAGTATGCTACATAGGTACCTGCTATCGATAAGAGAAACAACATACCGGTACCGGTGCGTACAAATGCTTTCCATCTTTTCTCAATATTCACATTCTCATTTTCCCAAAAATCGAAGCACATTTTCACAAGATCGCGCGTCAATCTTGTAATTTTGTTGTTTTTGGAAAGACTGTTGAACATTCATTCACGGGACTAAACTTGCATGTGGAAATTGAATAGTTGCAACATTGCAAGTAATTCACGCTGTGCGCGATAAGGACTCCTAAATAAGTACTTCGTAAAACCAAAAAATAAGCAATATTAGTGTACTTCGTAATTACAAAGACTGTCAAATTACTTGCATGGTTTCTTTGGTGAAGGACAGTGACGATTGCTAGTTGACCAGGTTTAAAAACACTGAGCACAGTGGGTTTTTCACTGGATCGAACGCACATGGAACAGATGTACGACTGCATTCGTGTACCGTGGTCCCATCATCCTCGTACCGGTAATTGCAGAGCGATAGTAGATGTAACATTTTTGTACCTTAGCGGATCGAGTTCACTCGAAGCAAAAACTTTTCTTACTTCGTCGAACCATCTTCTGTTCCGTCAATGGCGAACTGACAACATTGCAGAATACCTAGCACACAGGCGGGGTAGATGCAGGATCACTGTAATGCTACAGAGGAATAAGTTCAGAGCCGAGAGGAGCAAACAAACCAATGAACACGATTGAACCAAGCGATGAAGCCGCACAAGTTGATCGGGCATCTCGATCGCAACAAAACCCAAACGCCAATCGATTGGCATCGACTCCAGTCCAATCTAACTCTCGAAGACGGCGGCGGAAAAAGAAGTGAGTGATACCGCAGACGAATTTCGCCATGTCCGCTGCGTTGCCGCACTCTTGAAGTATTTGCGAAGAAACCGGCGTCGATTGGGCGAGGTCAAAAGTATCCAATGGTCTTTCTCCTGCGCCCGATTCTCAACACGTCGAAACTGACACTCTTGATTCCTTGATAAATTCCGGAAAATTTCCCAGGTTTGCCGTATCAACTCGGTGGGAGCGTGCAGTAGCAGAAAATGGTCCGATCAAAGACTTTCATAGATTCTGGTGCTGTTGTGCACGCCGCTTGGGGAATATGTTTGTGTTGTGCGAACGAACGGATGGAACTCCTATCGTCATTGCGGGACCCTGTTGGCCCTTTTGCATTTTTGTGACAACGCCTCTGATATTGGCGGTGTCGGGGGCGGTTGCATATTTTGTCATTATTTCGCACGACTCTCCGTTGGTGAGTACAAGTACAAAGCAAGTTGATCTATCTGACCTCGTGAACCGCGATTCTACGCATTGCTGTGTCTGAGACTGATCGATTGAGTGGCCCTAAAATAGAGAATGAAATCCGCTGCATCGAGGCTTGAGCATAGTTGCTTATTTGCAAATCTCAAACTGACTTCCGTCGCTCCTTCGTTCTGACTTTCCCTACCTAAAGCCCATTTGGGTGGCCTATATTTACTTTCCGGTTCTAGGTTTTGTATTGGCCTCTCTGTTTTGCGTGAGCTGTCAAGATCCTGGTTTAATGGAACGAGTTACCGATGAAGAAGCCGGGAACGGTGGCTGGTTTTGGAACGAACAAGTCGGGAGTTTTAGACCACCGGGGGCTTTGTATTGCCGAGAATGTGGTGTTCTGATACAAGACTATGATCATTTGTGCGTAGTAATCTTTGTGTTGTTCAACACATGATGTTCTTATCGTTTTGATTGTCACCAATTCCGCCGGGCGATAGTTTTATTGCTTTCATGGTTTGAAGTTCCTCACAAAACATTTCTACTTCGTGTCGTGTTTTGAACATAACAGATGCCCCTGGACGGGCACCGGCATTGGGAGGAGGAATATGATGGCATTCAAGCTATTCGTTGTTGGTGTCAATGTTCTGTGTTACTTCAGCATGATTCTTGTGATAGTAGCATTGTTACGAGGGTTACGGTTACCTATCGAAGAAGACTAAGATCAAAACTATGGGTCGACTCGATTTAAATCGATTTCATTTTTCATAATATTATTTGAGGTAGTATGTGGGATTTTTTGTCTTGATACTTCCACAAATACAGCAGAGCTATTCTCAATTTTTTTGATGCTCTGGCTTGGGCACCTCACTTTTTGGAAATGACGGGATTCTATTGAATACCTACAAAGAAATATATCTGTAAAACAATAATTCCTTACTTTCCTCTTCCACACTTATGGTCAAATCATATCATAGATGAACTTACCTTTCATATGAATGGAATTAGAAGCGCTCCCTTTTTTCTATTGGGAAAGATGCTAATAAAAAAATGCCGTTGGCGTTTTAACCACGACACACGGTACACAAATACGAGATGGAAGTCAACGCTACTAGAAAGAATGGTTTACTCCGATAGAAATAGGAGTGATTTGTATTGTAAAATTAGAAGTATCTAGTGAAATATTGCTTAATCGTCGTGTGCAACTCGCGCTGATTCTCCAAACAGCAAAGTGTCGGCCATGAGGGGCATGTAGATCATGAGATAAATACTGAAAAAGAGGATGGCAACAAGTCCCAACGATGTCCACAATACAACATTGAAGTACTGGATTTGGAACATGGTCTTGTAACGAGTGACCCATTCTCCGTAGGCATTAAAGTATCCATATCCGTAGTAACCATTGTTCTGGTTTTGGTTTTCTCCATCTTGCCCTTCACCTTCTTGTTCCAGACGGCGCTGCGTGGTGGTAGCTCCGCGAGATCCGTTTTGTTCCTTTCCATCGAGTTGACGAGCCAAGCTGCGACGACGGGCAGATCCATCTTCTTCTTCAACAACCAGGTGAAGAACAACAGTCTTATCGGAGGAATATTCGTTGATCAAGGAGGCTAGCTGAACATCAATATCAGCAGCGTTGCCCGAGGAGACATCAAAGTGCATACCAGAGATACCAGCTTCTTGAGCCTGGCTCTCGAAGGCACTCTTGAGGGATCCAGCGGAAGAATAATCTTTCTTGGTCTGAACACTGTTCAACATCTTCTTGCATTGGTTTCCGGAAACTTGCATGTGTCCAACGACACGGTTGTCCTCTTGCTCGTCAACATTCTTCAACAGAGCGTTAAGGGTGGGCATGTGGTCGAGGTCGACACCGCTTCCGGTCAAACCAACAACAACGCCACTTTGGGGACGACTGAAGAGATCGGGAACGACAGGCATGCCAGCATGCTGGAGCTTGCGCCCGTACCCGTGAAGGGCACTCCAGAAGGAAGCAACGCCATCCGCTGACGTTTCTTCGAATTGGGAGGCGGTTGTTGTGCGGCGAACGGTTCCCGAAGCTCCGAGTTCGATGACGGCCACGCGGGTGGCAGCGTCGGCGGTCAAGGCCATTGCGGCGAGGGATGCAATCACAAACTTGTTCATGGTATTAGTTTCAATACGTTCGAAACAAATAATACGAAGTAGTCACGAGTGGATACTGAATCTATCGACGATATCGCTTCTATCGTGCATGACGGAGAAAGCATCATCCTCTTGCCGCATCTACCGGTCCGTACGACCTGGGTCGTTGGAAGTGTCGATAGTACTGTACTTGGGTCTTCGATGCCTTTAGGAGGGCGACCGTATTTCCTACGGCTAACTTGCTTGCTTGGCTACGAGCACGAACGGCATCTATCAATTTATATCCATTACTGAAGATATTTAATTTTGACGTTGAGCGTGGAGCGTGGTATCATTGGAACTTAAAACTGAAATGAATCATAGGCTTCGCATGCTTATATCGTACTTTTATTATGCCTATACCGTACGTACACGTAACAATGAGTGATCGATACGTCCGCTAACTGTCATGCGACCCAACACAACCCCTCACAAGCTAAAGTTTGATAAAATCAACCCTGGTTTTGTGATGTGCAAGGGAAATTTTTTAAATTCACAAGATTTTGTGGTGAAGAGTTTCAACCCCCCTCAGGTTGCGACAAAAACTCTCCCCGAGGACTCAAAATGTCCCTTGATCTCTCAATTTTGACTAACTTGATTTAAAAAATCTAATTCTTGCTACCAAACTTCCTAACCTTAACCCAAGATATGAAATAAAATTATTTTAAGAAGTGTTTATTTGCTATGTTGCCGCATTCCACACTGTGTACAAACTACCACAATAAATAAACAGTACAAAAACCATGTACAAGTCTACGGGCAATGAACATGTGTGTGCTCCGTACTGTACACTGAAATCTCTTCAAAAAAAGAACAAGTGAAAAGACCCTGCAAATACAGCAGAAAAACCCTCATAGACATGATTTATTTTTGATAGGAATTCTGATCATCAAAATCACCTATGTCATTAACTTCCATTTTGACGGCCCTGCAACAACCCTTCTGTTTCTCCTTTACTACAACCATATCCTCCTGAAACCTGTATATTTCCTTGCCACATCATTTTGCTGTGTTTCCTGCATTGGCACTAGTGTGGTATTTGTCAGTTTGATCCTTCCTTTTGGTCCAATTCTGATTTGCTAGATTGAACTTCACTTTCTTATTCAAGTATGGTGGAGTAAACTGCCTTTTTTTATCATTGAGGGGTACATCGTGTGATGCTTGTTCCCAGTGGGATCATGTTTACCGGCCTTCTTTCCCATATCATTGATATTTCCATCACTGATATGTTTACTAGCATTTGCAACATATTAATCATGGTTGCTGGTGATTCCTTCATATTCACCGGTCTTGATGATATTTTCACCATGTGTTCAATCACCCATTGGGTGATTCCCAAAATTAAATCTGGGTAGACTGTATTAAATTCCTTTCGTGTCCAGCAGTACCAAAGCTACACGGCAGCAGTTGTTCTATTTGTACGAATCAGTGAGTCCCGTACCACTCAGGTAATTGATTCCCACGGCACATCAATTCCCACGGTGTGTCGATTCCCATCACGTATCAATGGTGAGCAATCCCTGTTTTCTAGTATTGCCCAGGTTCCACAGTGAGCAAACTTTGGTTTAGAGAAATATCACACGACCTATGGTGAGCAATCCCTGATTCCATTGATAAACGTATCATGGAATCTTCCTAGGATAACAGGAGAAGGAAACCGACACTAGTTGCTATCAACTACTTGTAATCTACAATACCTAAGGTCTATCTTGCTGTATCTGAACAAGTTCACAGTAAGAAGAGATCTGGTGTTTCCATAGTCTTGCCTGTGGTAAGATTGTCCGTTGCCGAAAGTATCCAATCACAATTGCCACACGTGGAGTACAATCGTTTGTCTACTAACACACTAACGCAGCGTTGCTGTTCTTCAGAAGCCTTTGAATCAGACTCCCAACGGACCGAATTCAGAAGGAAAATAATAGACTGGGTAGACCTAAACCAAATCTGTACCTCTTTTTTGTAATTTTGGACCCAGATTCCGGTTGACGTGGACCAGAATCTGGGTCCCTACCCAGATTTTCTTTGGAATTCTTGTATGTTAGATATTTAACCGCTTGTTAGATATTTAAGAAACTGTTATTTAAATTCCTTTTTCTAAAAATTAGACTCTAGCCAAAATTTAGGTCTGTTGATTTTTATTCCCCAAAACCAATTAAAACAGACCGATCTGACATATGCAAACAAGAAATCAGAAATATATCTAAAATGTCAAGAATATCCAAGAAAATGAGATCATGTGACATGGATACAAGTGCACCATGTAACCAAACAAATTTTAACACAACAATGATGTTCGCATTATTTTCATATTATCATCTAGTCAATAGGGTTAGCACTTCAGGCTTGGTGGTGTGATTTTCACTGAGAATCATATCCAATCAACATAAATTAAAAATAATCACTACACGTATTCCTACGGCCTACGGGATATCTACCTACTCCGATGGGACACAGTGTAACAACAAATAACCTACATGATATTCCTCACTATTCAAGCAACAAGCATGAACAACAACAACAAACAACAGTAGCAGCAGGAACACCGCACCAGACAACAAGACCCAAGGCATCAGGTTTGGAGCACAACCAAATGGGAGCTCTCCAACGACCCAGACATCAAAACACAATACAAACACTACAAAGAATCCAACCGAGGTAAAGGAATTTGTAGGTTACAACCAAGGAGAGCTCAAGGGGGTCCTCGTCCTGGAAGATGCCACCATCAAGAGCTACAACATCCTAAAGGAAAGACTGGAAACACTTGTCGAATCTGGACCGTATGACTCACAATTTGGAGCATCAATTGAGACACTAAATTCATTCACTTGCACCTAGAAATGGTTTTGCACCCCCAAAACTGAACGTCCGATGTCACGCCACCCAACGCGACCCCTCGCAAGCCCTATTTTGATAAAAATCAACCCTGCTTTTGTTATGCGCAAGGGCAATTTTTTAAATTCAATTTTTTTTGTGTTGAAGAGTTTCAACCCCCCTCAGGTTGCGACAAAAACTCTCCCCGAGGACTCAAAATGTCCCTTGATCTCTCAATTTTGACTAACTTGATTTAAAAAATCTAATTCTTGCTACCAAACTTCCTAACCTTAACCCAAGATAAGAAACAAAATTATTTTAAGAAGTGTTTATTTGCTCCGTTGCCACGTTCCACACTGTGTACAAACTACCACAATAAATAAACAGTACAAAAACCATGTACAAGTCTACGGGCAATGAACATGTGTGTGCTCCGTACACTGAAATCTCTTCAAAAAAAGAACAAGTGAAAAGACCCTGCAAATACAGCAGAAAAACCCTCATAGACATGATTTATTTTTGATAGGAATTCTGATCATCAAAATCACCTATGTCATTAACTTCCATTTTGACGGCCCTGCAACAACCCTTCTGTTTCTCCTTCACTAGAACAGACCATTAAGGTTCACCACCACACAAATTATTATTTTCCTTCTGAATCCGATTCGTTGAGAGTCTGATTCAAAGGCTTCTGACGAACAGCAACGCTGCGTTAGTGTGTTAGTAGACGAACGGTTGTACTCTACGCGTGACAATTGTGGTTGGATACTTTCGGCAATGGATAATCGGACTACAGGCGAGACTAGGGAAACGCCAGATCTCCTCTTGCTGTGACTTATTCAGATTGCAGCGAGACAGACCTTAGTATGTAGATTACAAGTAGTTGGTAGCAACTAGTGTGAATTTTGGGATATAAATCAGTTGAATGTTAAAAGTATGAGATAAAGTGAAATCTTGCCGAAATGCAAGATATCTCTTTTATTGAGATGAATACGTTGCAACTGCTGTTGCGTAGTGCTGAGATTACTCGCTGATTATTTCCGTACATGTATTAGTCGTTGACCATATATATTTGTATGCATGTATATGTATTGTGTGAGAATCACATGCCAGCGGTTTTCTTCTCTTGTTCCGTTAGGAAGACTCCATGATATGTTTATCATTAAGGTCAGGAATTGCTCCCGTAGCTCGTGTGATATTTTATGAAATCAGAGTTTGCTCACCGAAGAACAATGGCAATATCGTAAGACAGGGATTGCTCACCGTTTATGCGCGATGGGAATCGATGCGCCGTGGGAATCGATATGCCGTGGGAATCGATTACTTAGATGAATACGGGACTCATTGATTCGTACGAATAGGAAATCTACCCTTTGGTAGCTTTGGTACTTCTGGTCACGAAAGGAATTTAATACTCCCCATGTCTCCTTGTGAAGGGTCATCACGCTCTACATGATGCTTCCATCATCCTGAAGAAGGTCGCCAGTATTACCACAGAAGTGGAAGATGGGCCTGAGCAGTGGATACACAACTGAGTGACTCCAATGCTTGGTGAGAATGTCCGCACAGTTATCCTTACCTGGGATGTGCATCATTAAAATGAAACCTCTCGCTATCATGCTTCGTACGTAGTGAAACGACAGAATATTATGACGCTTGTGCAACCTTGCGTAAGGGAAGGTTGACGTTTGGATCATCTTTTTGTTGTCACCCCAAGAGTATGAGACATCATGGACTCGTGTTCCTAGGTATCGGAATGAGTGGCGTAAATCGACGATCTGTTCGATGCAAGTCCTTCCTGCAACAAATTCGGCTCCAAAGGTGGCTGTCTCCGTAGTAGACTGCTTCTTCGAGAACCACATCATGGGAGTCTTGTTCGCGAAATGAAGAATGCCTGTTACTGCCTTGCCACTGAGAATATCATGCATGAGGTTGGCATCATAGAAATGTGTTAACACTACTGTCTTTCCAAGCGGTGCAGGAGCGTCGTCGGGTAGCTCTTCAGAATGCTCCCCATAGACGGTGTTGGACCAATCGATGGTGTCGGGTTTAGTCAATATAAAATTGGGCGGTCCCACGCGGAATCTGATTTTAAAATGTCTAAACTTGGAGATATATCCATAGATACGTTTTGCACGTTCGAGATGCCCATCTCGTGGCTGAGCTCTGAAGCTTGAGAGCGTCATCACGGCTGTTTGTACATCGAAACGGCCAATAGCGATGATCCATTGTAGTGAACCGATCATACTTTGGTATTTCTGTATACCGGTTTCTTCAAGAAAGGCTGAGGAGTCCAACTCAGGATGATCGTTCTCCGCAATGGGTGATTGGAACCTAGTGCTAGGTTTGCATCCGAACATTTGTTCGTAAGACGCTTCCATCTTTTCGATGAACTTTATGGGATTCATGCACAGAACACCATGTTCGTCGCGCTCAAATCCACAACCTAAGTGAAAGTTCATAGGTCCGGATCCCTTCAGTTTGAAGTTATATGGTGACGACTGCAATATCTTCAAGAAGGAATTGGGATCTGCCATGCAGAGACATAGGTCATCGACATATGTGCATATAAGCTCATATACACGTTCACCATGCTTGTTTGTTCCGGGTTTGAGGAATATTTCCGGTTCTGCGCGGGATCTTTCGAAGCCGAGTTCGATGAGACAAGCCGCGAGTAAGTCTCCAAAGCACTTGCCTGAAGACCTGAGACCATATAGGGCTTTGTAAATGATCAGCAGGTGACCCTCCAGCGATCCGAATTCGGGACCTGCCTTGATGCATACTTTCTCGCAGGTGACTGCTTCTAAGTAGGCGTTGCCTATGTCGGTGCCCCATGCTTCTAGGTCGTTGAGTTCAGCTAGGAATAGGCACATACGTAGGCCGCGAAGAGATACGACGCCTGCGTAGACACTGTGGATAGGGGCCTCAGTGAGATTACCGTTAGCAACGAGGCGAGCCTTGTGTCTACCGTCGTGCTTGACAGCGTATATCATGTGTACCTTGATCTGTTGGAATCCCGGGGGAATGGAGCTTGTCTTGTACACGCCTTTATCAATGAATGTATTGTACTCATTGAGTTGTGCCATTTCCAGAGTGGTGGCATCTTCCCATTTGGTGTTCCCGTTGGCTTGATCAAATCGGAGGGCTTCTTCGTGGTTACGAGGCACTTTGAATCCATATTGATACTGCGGGGTGGTACGGAAAGAACGTAGTTTGGCTTGGTGCACGAGTCGATCAAGTTTCTTGGTTCGTCGGGCTAGGTTGGTGATTCGCTTGAGGCGTTTCCAACCCGGGAGGTCAAGCAAGTTGTTGTCTTTCCCATATTTTGCAACGGTGACAGGGTCATCAGCCGCAATGTTGGCCAGGGGTTCATATGTGCATTCCATATTTTCCCATTCAATCCAAAGGTTATACTTGGAACCTTTGTATTGGGGATGCTTGTTATCCAGTGGACCTTGGTGTCCTAGGATGCGGCGAAACGACCAGAGTTTGCCGTCTTCTTGTGTTGAATCACGATGTATGTAATTCATGACGTCATTGTATGCAATGATATCATCGAGTTCGTCTTCTGAGTGTTTGCACTTGAACTTGATGAAGTCTTTGTTGCGTTCAAGACTGTCTTCAACATCGACGATGGTAAGACGTTTCCGAGTGCCATCTGGATTGGTTACAAGGAAGGATCGTCCTTGTAGATCGGCAATCGGGATCGTAGGAATGGTAATGGGTTTACCGTCATCGTCAAATTGTGCCTTACCTTCTTCGTCGGTAACAACTACCTGTGATGGGTCTACGGAAGGAGTAGCGGGGTTTGTGTGTGGAGTTGCGACGTCACTAACATCAAAGTATGCTAATTCCGGTGGGTCAAAATCATCTTCAGTAAGGAGAACGCCGTCGGATGTCTTGCTGAAGATGTGTGTCGTAGGAGGACCATCAAGACTCTCCCCATAGTTGTTAGGGAGTGGAGAAGGTGACCAGCTTGGGCTGTCATCGACCTTCTTATAAAGAAAGCTCGGTAACGAGGGGTGGGCGGGTGGTTGAAGAATTGGTTGAGTGCCAGATGCGTGGGGCGTGGTATCTGGTTGTTTGTTGGGTGCAGATGGAACGGTGTCATCGGCGGTGTCAGAATCAGCAGGTGAAACGCTAGGGGGAACTGAGCTGTTTGGTTTTGTAGACTCGTCAATGAGTTTATTCTGATTGGTATGCTCCCCATGTTTGAAAGCTGGAGCTTTTCCAGTGGCGTATATACGGGGTAAGGAATCCTTTGCGTTACGCCATTTGATGAAACCATCATCAGTAAATAGGCCCGCGCGTTTGTTACGTGATTCAGGTGTAAGAGCAGATCGAACACCGGACCGGTCTAGTAACTTGTTGGTAACTGGATCCCAGATTCGAAAGCAGAGTCCATTGCCAACATGTTCGGCGATGCCGATGAAATGACCTAGGCGTTCGGTAGATTTGGTACCGAAAGGAGAGTCATTGGTCTTGAAATACACAGGTTCAAACCAGAAGAAACTGGTGTATGCGCTGATGTCGCCAAGTGTACCCGTGGCAATGAAGATCGGTTGTTTATCGGACAGCGTAGGGTCAGAAACAACATTGAGGAGACCCGCGTCGTATGTCATGCACAGTAACCACATGTGTGGTGGTGTGCCGGTACGATCCATGACGCGATTGACAATGCGTTTGAACGTTTGGTATCGTCGTTTGAATTGATTCTGGTGTTGATGATACGGTTCACTTTGCCAGAGTCCAATCCATAACATTTTGAGGTAATCCATGACTTTCTTACTGGATTGATAGTTACCGTGGTCGCAAAGGAGGCGAATGGGCCTGCCCCATTTTCGAACAAAGTTCTGAAAGCAGGATAGGAAGTCGCCGGTGGTACGCATTTCCTCAACGTGTATAATATGTGATTTGCGGCCAAAGAAGATCTGAGCAATCTTGGATCCACCATCAATTGCCGGGACATCTGAATAGACAGCATCGGACATAACATCGTCATTGAAGGGGCGAACGTTCATGGCCGGTTGAGGGGAATGAAACCGTTTGAAAATGTTACCATCAGGGCTAACCGCTAACGAACCGTATTGGGTCGAGTTTTCAAAAGTAGCTTTGATGCGATCGGTGGAAACCCAACAAAAGAAAGGTTTCAGGGATAAGTAGTCATGTTCGTTGGGGTATCTTTCGCGGGGCGTAGCTGCAATGCGTGTAGTGTCACTGGCTGTACAATCTGTCGGAAACGCAGTGACTGTTCCAGAGGCTGCGGGTAGCGCGCAGCATGCGAGGCGTTCTTGATGAGCGTAGTCGGTGGAAGTAAGCCAAAAGGAGCGATCGTTGGTCCTATGATCATCAATAGGAAGAAAGGGAGATCGGGTGGAATGGCTGGAATACGAACTGAGGGATGTGACCGTGGAGGACCCGGGAGAAACAGAGATATCTAATCCTTCAAGGCAGCGTGGGTTCCCATATTCGTCGTAATCGGCATAAGGGAGTTGCTGTGGTTGGGGAGGATATTTCTGGAGAAATTGTTCATCCTTTGCACTGATCGTGGTATCGAGAACAGATGGGTCCCAATGTTTATCGGATGTCATGATAACATGTGGTAGCGTGTCAAATTCAACAGTCGTATACTTTCGCATCGCAAGGTATGGTAAACCGTGTCGTATGCTAAGAGGCAGTGCATAGCCATCGGAGGTGGTGATGACCTGTCCTCCGCCTGCTTTGATGGACGTGTCGTCTACAGTGGAAAAATATGCTTCCATCTGGCCGGATGACAATATAGAAGGATGTCGTCCTGTATAGGCACATTCATTGAAAATGAGGATGACGGGGCCTCTGTTCGACATGGAATATGCTCCGCATGTAGCAATGGGAATATTTTGTACCTGATGATTGTTAATGCCGGTGACGTTAACATATCGTGGTGGGATATCCTTGGAGATGAGACACGCATCATTACCGATGATGCAGCCATTTGCGCCGCGATCGACCATGGCAAAACCAGGGCTAGTAACCGTAGTTTTGTGTATACGGTATGTGTATGACGTTACGGGACCATCATTAGGAAAGGTGAGATCATCCTCGGGAGTATACCACTGGTGAAAATTGGCGGAATACGATGATGTTCCCACAGGTATTTGGGTGGCACCGTCCTTTTTGTACTGAATGTCAGGGTTGTCTGAAAGGAATCGAGCGGGATGCGCGGGTGACACGGAAGACTTGAGAGGTCGCTGGTCCTTAGACGAAGAGGTCGTTGATTTGTATACATCTAGGGATGCATGGAAAACACCTCTACGATCATTCTCTACAGCAGGATGGAGGTCTGCTGCGGAATTGGCATGCTCATCCTTGGTCGAAGTATCGTCTTCTCGAAATGATACCGAGTGTTCATGTTGGTATGCTTTCCGGGTAATGGGTTTGACACTGTTGGGGTCAGGTTGGTCCGTGTTAAGTAAGTCGTGTCGCAATGAGGCAACCACGATTTTCTTGCCTTCCGGAGAAAAACTGAGCCAACTCTTCATGTCCTGACGTGACAAGGCCTTCCATATGTTTGTAGGCAACCTTGTGGTAGGGTCAGGGGTACGTCCAGCCTTAAACACAGCATAATCTTGATAGTCTCCTTCAAATTCGATGGGGAGAGCATAGTCATCATGGTTTTGGCTCGATTCAGAAGAAAAATCATGAACGTGTGCACGTACGGTCGACCGAGGAGCGGACATCGCGGACTGGGAATCAAGTCGAGTTGCTTCGAGTAAAAGCGTGATTTTAAGATCGTGGATAGCAGCGGCTTCGGCAACTGCGTCTGTTACGGTGCTATTCGTCCCACCTGGATCCTTGACTTTGGCAAACTGTTCGCTTAGCTGGAAGCTGGAATAACATGCCTGACACAATGCTGATTTAACAGTATGGTACTCAAGGGGCTTGTTGGGAGGACGGAGCTTGTTGAGGTGATTCAATTCATCAAACCAATGTGTGATGAATTTCACTTTGGATTCCTTCCAATTGTTGAGGTTCAACTTGAGCAACGCTTGTAGCTGAGTCGAGTTGTCGTATACCTTTGCTTTTGATTTGCTATGAAGGTTTACGAAATCGAAGTAGGCCTTGCGTCCATCACGAGTGGTAGAATGACTGTGTACACATGATGCAGAAAGGTCACTCTTGAAGACTTCCAACATTAGTACCCAGAAGAAGGCACACTGCTTGACGAAGAGATCACGGGTATAACCCAGAAGCGTAGCTGGAGGCCAAGTTTCATCGAGGAATGTCTCTGTATCGATGTCGTATGCCTCGAGTTTAGCTTTGAAACCGACGAGCCAGTGTTCGAATCTCGAGTCATTTGTGAGGGGTGTAAAGGACTTTTCATCTCGTGCTTTTCGGCACCATGATTCGTACTTTACCTGCTGAGGGGCCTTTTGTTACTTCCCGCCGGAGGAGGTGGTGGGTTCAGAGCAGATTCGTTACGCAAGCGTTGGGCACGTTCTTCGCGGAATGACTGGAATTCCCTGTATGTATATGACTTTACATCTTTCCAGTTCCTCTCGTCTTCTTCTAAGGCGACATCTTCTTCTTGTAGGTCGATAGCGAAATCCGCAAGTGCTTCTATGCTCCTTTGGATGGATCTAGGGATATGCGTTGGCAGTCCTCCCTCTGTATAGGTAAGTTCGCGTGCAAAATCCGGTTCGATAAGTGCGTCGAGGAACGACTTCCACTCGCATAATCCGCCTTCTTTGAGAGCTAGGCACAACTTGCTAGTAATCTCACTTGTTACGTTGAGTAAGGATATGAGTATCTTTCTCATATCAGTATCGAAGCTGGGAAAGCGTTCGATAGAGGTGACTTCGGCGTCATTCTTCTCTTCGCCTCCGAGTGCATTGCCGGGCATCAACGGTATGTTCGGCATCTGTGGTGGTTCCGAGCCTTGGAAAGAATTGCGCGGTGACTGAGAATGGGAACTGCTTCGTGTACGATGTGCGATGTGCATATGCCAGCGTAGGGATTGTATTCAATTCCGTTCCTGTTCCTTCTTGTGTGCAAGCCTTCTTAGAGCTTGCGACTGTTAATCTATTATTTTCCTTCTGAATCCGATTCGTTGAGAGTCTGATTCAAAGGCTTCTGAAAGACAGCAACGCTGCGTTAGTGTGTTAGTAGACGAACGGTTGTACTCTACGCGTGACAATTGTGGTTGGATACTTTCGGCAACGGATAATCGGACTACAGGCGAGACTAGGGAAACGCCAGATCTCCTCTTGCTGTGACTTATTCAGATTGCAGCGAGACAGACCTTAGTATGTAGATTACAAGTAGTTGGTAGCAACTAGTGTGAATTTTGGGATATAAATCAGTTGAATGTTAAAAGTATGAGATAAAGTGAAATCTTGCCGAAATGCAAGATATCTCTTTTATTGAGATGAATACGTTGCAACTGCTGTTGCGTAGTGCTGAGATTACTCGCTGATTATTTCCGTACATGTATTAGTCGTTGACCATATATATTTGTATGCATGTATATGTATTGTGTGAGAATCACATGCCAACGGTTTTCTTCTCTTGTTCCGTTAGGAAGACTCCATGAAATGTTTATCATTAAGGTCAGGAATTGCTCCCGTAGCTCGTGTGATATTTTATGAAATCAGAGTTTGCTCACCGAAGAACAATGGCAATATCGTAAGACAGGGATTGCTCACCGTTTATGCGCGATGGGAATCGATGCGCCGTGGGAATCGATATGCCCTGGGAATCGATTACTTAGATGAATACGGGACTCATTGATTCATGCGCATAGAAAATCTACCCTTTGGTAGCTTTGGTACTTCTGGTCACGAAAGGACTTTAATACAAATAGTACAAAATGACACCAACTCAAATACCTACACGTTAGTCTACTTCATTTTCCATCAGGAAGGGTGTTCAAACAAACAAGCCCTACTCTGACCCATCTCTTTCCCCTTGGATAGAGGAGAGAATGGAGGCAGATATGTACAAACCCTACCAGGTTTGAGCGCCAGCATGTTATATTATTTTCCTTCTGAATCCGATTCGTTGAGAGTCTGATTCAAAGGCTTCTGAAAGACAGCAACGCTGCGTTAGTGTGTTAGTAGACGAACGGTTGTACTCTACGCGTGACAATTGTGGTTGGATACTTTCGGCAACGGATAATCGGACTACAGGCGAGACTAGGGAAACGCCAGACCTCTTCTCGCTGTGACTTATTCAGATTGCAGCGAGACAGACCTTAGTATGTAGATTACAAGTAGTTGGTAGCAACTAGTGTGAATTTTGGGATATAAATCAGTTGAATGTTAAAAGTATGAGATAAAGTGAAATCTTGCCGAAATGCAAGATATCTCTTTTATTGAGATGAATACGTTGCAACTGCTGTTGCGTAGTGCTGAGATTACTCGCTGATTGTTTCCGTACATGTATTAGTCGTTGACCATATATATCTGTATGCATGTATATGTATTGTGTGAGAATCACACGCCAACGGTTTTCTTCTCTTGTTCCGTTAGGAAGACTCCATGATATGTTTATCATTAAGGTCAGGAATTGCTCCCGTAGCTCGTGTGATATTTTATGAAATCAGAGTTTGCTCACCGAAGAACAATGGCAATATTGTAAAACAGGGATTGCTCACCGTTTATGCGCGATGGGAATCGATGCGCCGTGGGAATCGATATGCCGTGGGAATCGATTACTTAGATGGATACGGGACTCATTGATTCGTACGAATAGGAAATCTACCCTCTGGTAGCTTTGGTACTTCTGGTCACGAAAGGAATTTAATATGTTACTCTACTGATTTGCTGACCGGGAATGGCAATCGAAGGGCGATCAAATGGCAAATTAGGAAGATACAAACACCATTTCCATTTTGACGACCATTCTGTTTCTCCTTCCATAGAACAGACCATGAAGGTCGTTCACTACTGTACAAATAGTACAAAATGATGTTGTCGGCGAAAAATACGGACTTTGTCGGCATCAAATTCGATCGAAAAAGCCGACGAAACGATGACCGAGGTGCGGAGTACAAGATACGAATATTCCGCTGATATAGCATTAGAACCAAACGCACCTCCACTACTTGAAAATCCCTAAGTGGTAAAAACGATATCACTTAGGACTACAACGTCACATAAACGATGCTCATGCTTTCGTCATATTCCTGCGATGTTTTTAAAAATTCCGAAACATTTTGTTGCGCCCACAATAAATAATTCTCTACCTATTTTTGCACGCAACAATTTCAAGTAGGTCTATTTTCGCCACCGTTTTTTTCAGCCCTCGTACCATGCTTGCTTCAGAATCTTTCTATTCTACAATTTTGTTTCATGCTTACCCCGATAATATTTATTCGCCATTCAATTTTTGTTTTTTCCACACGAAACTTCCTCATGTTTTGTAATAATATCCTCTATGTACACTGATATTGTTGTAGCGTTGATACAAATTTCTTAACAAATATACAAGCTTCTTGATAACCAGCAATGTATTCTGTTATGTTGCTTTCACAATACCCACACTACATTTATCGAATATCAAAAGCCAACAACCATATTTTTGTACTCATAAGAAAGTATTTTATCTGCATTTGCAATAATCTCCGACATTTCACAATATTCACGCTACGCATATCAAATACCGAAATACAACAAACATATTTTGTAACGAATATGAAAGTATTTTATCAGCTTTTGCAAATACCTCGTTTATTGTATTATATTCGAACAGAAGACCCGGAACAATATTGTGCAAACCATAAAATAATAATGAACTAGCCGTGCTACTCTCATGATGTTGTTATCACCAATTACTCTGGTTCATTTTTCATGTAATTCGAGGTATAATTTGTATTCTTCGGTATCCTCGCCGAGAATCTGAAGCAAGCTACGTTTTCTCTTCCGTCTTTTTCCCTTTTTACTTTCTTCATCCTCCTCCTTATCTTGTTGTTTATGATTGCCATTTTGTTTTTGGTACATTTTAAGTAGTTCCGTCTCTAATTCTTTCGACTGTTGTTCCTCCCTTCGTTCTTCTAATTCACTTACTAGGTATTCGTAAAGATCTTGTCCCTCGTTACTCCATCCCTCCTTATTTCCTGACTTACCGTCAGTGAATTTTTTTCTCAACCTCGTGCCCTTTGTTGTGTTTAGCCACGAGTCATAGTCGTTGTAAAGGAAAAGCAATGCAAAAGCTTCATCGCTTGGGGTGAAAATGTTACTGACTGTCATTCTGACTGATTTTCTTTTGAAGTCTGTCTGTTTTGGTGACACCGCTCCAAGAATTCTTTTCATGAAGTATTTGAATTCTGGTGAACTTTTCCGCCGATAGTCTTCGTGCAATTGGTACCTATTTTCTGAGTTCACGTCTTGGGTGTCCGTGATTAGAACCATTCCTGGGAAACTATCTGGTATCTGGTTGTTCCTTTCATCGTCTACATGTCAGTGTTAATATGACCAAAATGTTAGAAAGGATTATGAAAGAGTGCATGCCGGCAATCATTTTATTGTTGGTTGCTTACCTTTGTAGTTTTTCCTGGCAAGAGTTTGAGCATTGTGTCTACACGTAGTGACTGCTCGGCAATAAATTCCACTCCACTTTTGTTCCTTTATAGCAATCGTATTTGGTATTTCATTGTAATTCGTTAGTTTTGCAATGTTGAATATCGTTGCCTTCACAAATGTATTCTCTGGCGGGAATTTAAATTTCCTGAACGCTGTTTCTTTGACGTGTTTGACAATGTTGTTTTCCAAGTTATTGTTATCGGATTCTTTTGTTGTCTGTAGAATATTTCTGTTGCTACTGTTGGTGGTTCTATATGTTTGGCTATCGTTTGTGTTTGTTCGGTCACTTCCCGATACACTGCTGTGCGGGCTGTTTGTGTTATTGGTAACAATGGTTTTACCTGTCA
This sequence comes from Pseudo-nitzschia multiseries, assembly GCA_037355745.1. Lineage (NCBI taxonomy): Eukaryota > Bacillariophyta > Bacillariophyceae > Bacillariales > Bacillariaceae > Pseudo-nitzschia > Pseudo-nitzschia multiseries. Next base: position 14,943,888 of record CM074782.1, on the reverse strand, counting down.
CCGGACTGCAACTACTCAGTTCTACCATTATTTTTTTGTTAAATCGTGCACCTCAACTTACCGTTTTTTCCTTTGATTGATTTGGCGCGCTATTTTTATGATAATAATGTTGTTTGAAGGAAGCGTTTGGCATGTTTTTTTCATTCATACTGTACGCGCTGTAAGTGCTTGATTTACTGCCTCCCGGGAAGTGCTGTATTACTATTAATTGTACTACCTGTGGGTGTTGTTTTACTGGCGCCTGCCTATCTTTTGTTTGCGCGTGCCGTGATATTCTGCAATGTGGTGTCCTGAAAATTTTGGCGCGGACCACAATCCGTAGGTTCCACTGAGGGTAATCGTACGTAGCCCAAGCATTGATTCTCGTACCTATTATCTTTTCATTTTCTGCAACGGTGTTGCAGGAAAAGCCCTTTTTGTTGTTTTGTTATTTTCTATGGAGTACATTTTTTGAATGTACCGACGTCTTTTTGTACTAGTCCATCAAAAACAGACTAACTTTAAGTAGTGTAACTTTCCTCGTCAGGATATGATTGGTTCTTGATATAGATGTTAACGTGTCCAGTGGATTGATTCCTCCGTAGAGATGTGGTGTACAAAAGGTAGTCTCCGTAATTATTTTGCTAGTATTTTTTTATTTTTGTATGAACAAGTAACCAAAATAGTGTTTCTCAGTTACTTTTTGAGTGCAAAAGTGTGTTATTTTCTGAAATGTTTGGATGAATATTGCTCAAACTATGGATTGGGGAGACTATGAAACAATATTGACAAGTCTCAGGCTGATTTTTTAGTTATTATGAATTTTAGAATAATTTTTGTCCCTGGCCATGCATGTACCAAAATAGTGATTCCTACTCAGTTTTTGAGTGCAAATGTGTGGCATTGACTGCAATTTCAGGATGAATAGTGTTCATACTATGGATGGGGTACACTGTGAAACAAACTGGACAAGAAACAGGCTGATACTTTAGTCAGTATGAATTTTAGAATAATTTTTGTCCCTGGACATGCATGTACCAAAATAGTGATTCCTAGTCAGTTTTAGAGTGCAATTGTGTGGCATTGACTGCAATTTCAGGATGAATATTGCTCATACTATGGATGGGGTACACTGTGAAACAAACTGGACAAGAAACAGGCTGATACTTTAGTCAGTATGAATTTTAGAATAATTTTTGTCCCTGGACATGCATGTACCAAAATAGTGATTCCTACTCAGTTTTAGAGTGCAAATGTGTGGCATTGACTGCAATTTCAGGATGAATAGTGTTCATACTATGGATGGGGTAGACTATGAAACAAACTGTACAAGAAACAGGCTGATACTTTAGTCAGTATGAATTTTAGAATAATTTTTGTCCCTGGACATGCATGTACCAAAATAGTGATTCCTACTCAGTTTTAGAGTGCAAATGTTTGGCATTGACTGCAATTTCAGGATGAATATTGTTCATACTATGGATGGGGTAGACTATGAAACAAACTGGACAAGAAACAGGCTGATACTTTAGTCAGTATGAATTTTAGAATAATTTTTGTCCCTGGACATGCATGTACCAAAATAGTGATTCCTAGTCAGTTTTGAGTGCAAATTGTGTGGCATTGACTGCAATTTCAGGATGAATATTGCTCATACTATGGATGGGGTACACTGTGAAACAAACTGGACAAGAAACAGGCTGATACTTTAGTCAGTATGAATTTTAGAATAATTTTTGTCACCCCTGGACATGCATGTACCAAAATAGTGATTCCTAGTCAGTTTTGAGTGCAAATGTGTGGCATTGACTGCAATTTCAGGATGAATAGTGTTCATACTATGGATGGGGTAGACTATGAAACAAACTGGACAAGAAACAGGCTGATACTTTAGTCAGTATGAATTTTAGAATAATGTTTGTCCCTGGACATGCATGTACCAAAATAGTGATTCCTACTCAGTTTTTGAGTGCAAATGTGTGGCATTGACTGCAATTTCAGGATGAATAGTGTTCATACTATGGATGGGGTACACTATGAAACAAACTGGACAAGAAACAGGTTATACTTTAGTCAGTATGAATTTTAGAATAATTTTTGTCCCTGGACATGCATGTACCAAAATAGTGATTCCTAGTCAGTTTTGAGTGCAAATGTGTGGCATTGACTGCAATTTCAGGATGAATATTGCTCATACTATGGATGGGGTAGACTATGAAACAAACTGGACAAGAAACAGGCTGATACTTTAGTCAGTATGAATTTTAGAATAATTTTTGTCCCTGGACATGCATGTACCAAAATAGTGATTCCTGCTCAGTTTTAGAGTGCAAATGTGTGGCATTGACTGCAATTTCAGGATGAATAGTGTTCATACTATGGATGGGGTAGACTATGAAACAAACTGGACAAGAAACAGGCTGATACTTTAGTCAGTATGAATTTTAGAATAATTTTTGTCCCCTGGACATGCATGTACCAAAATAGTGAGTTCTAGTCAGTTTTGAGTGCAAATGTGTGGCATTGAGTGCAATTTCAGGATGAATGTTGCTCATACTATGGATGGGGTACACTGTGAAATAAACTGTACAAGAAACAGGCTGATACTTTAGTCAGTATGAATTTTAGAATAATTTTTGTCACCCCTGGACATGCATGTACCAAAATAGTGATTCCTAGTCAGTTTTGAGTGCAAATGTGTGGCATTGACTGCAATTTCAGGATGAATGGTGTTCATACTATGGATGGGGTAGACTATGAAACAAACTGTACAAGAAACAGGCTGATACTTTAGTCAGTATGAATTTTAGAATAATTTTTGTCCCTGGACATGCATGTACCAAAATAGTGATTCCTAGTCAGTTTTGAGTGCAAATGTGTGGCATTGACTGCAATTTCAGGATGAATATTGCTCATACTATGGATGGGGTAGACTATGAAACAAACTGGACAAGAAACAGGCTGATACTTTAGTCAGTATGAATTTTGGAATAATTTTAGAAAATATCTTGTAGTACACAAAGCATGTAGAAAGCTACTGTAGTAGAAACCTACGCAAATTCAATACCAGGAATTATCTACAACGCAAAGCGTGTAGAACAAATCAAAGCCCGTAGAAACCTGCACGAATTGAATACCAGGTATTGTCTAGTACAAAAAGCGTGTAGAAAGCTACTGGAGTAGAAACCTACACAAATTCAATACCATGTACTACCTAGTATGAAAAGCGTGTAGAAAGCTACGCTCGTAGAAACCTACACAAATTCAATACCAGAAATTCCCTACTACCAAAAACGTGTAGAAATCTACGTGAGTTGAAGTATGGATTTTTTTTGGAACGTACTGTACGTAGGAGAGGTTTTTTCTGGTAGGTACGTATGAGATTTTTTTTTCGAACGTACGAGATTAGATTTTTTTTTTGGTACGTACGAGATTATTTTTTTCTTCTCATGTACGTACGAGATTTTTTTTTCCAACGTACGAGATAGATTTTTTTTGGTACGTACGAGATTCATACGTAGGAGATTTTTGACATCTTGATGGCAGGGTGTCAAGGTCAAGGTGTCACGAAAGAAAAAAAATTCGAACACACACACAGCGAAAAGTAAAAAAAACTCACACACACACACACACACACAGTGTGATTAATTTTACAGTGTGATTTTCTTTTCCCTTCATAATCTTCTTACCCCCGACTTATCAAAAGCAGAGTTGCTTTACCGTACTTGTACGATTGGCACTCCGTCCGAGCACGTAGAATCCCTCCGAAGTGCTAGTAATAGCATTAGGCCGGCTGATTCAGGCTTGAGATATTTTAGTGCGAAGTAACTGCCTTGTACTGCAAGACAATAGAGTGCATCGGACGAGTGATTAGTTGCTGGAAAGATATTCTTGTTCGGATTCGCGACCCAAACATAGACGTCTTGAAAGCACAAAATCTGCATCCCTTGCATATCTATATCATCAGGAACAAGATCCAGTTTTTCGTTACATAGGAGTAAGATTTCTTCAAATCAACGGCACCATTGTCTGAACAACGTATTGGCAACAACGTAAGAATGGCAACAACATAGCGGAATCGGCCCCAACAATTCGAATCAAAGGCAACGCCGAGTGGAAGGCAACAGCATGAGATAGATAGACATTGGTGCTCGCCTGTTGCATTGCTGATGATGCTGTATTTCCTCACTTCTATTTTTTCTTCTTATTTTCATAGGGAGGGATCGTAACAACGGATTGAGGAGGTGTGGCAAATCTTTCCTGGTGTCGCTAGAGGTGCGTCGCCGTCTTCCTTGGAGGCTGCAACATCCGACCGGAACACAAATCGGAACAATACTAGAGGTATGGGGAATCTTTCATTGAGGTGGAACAACGGATTGGAACAACAAATTGTCAGCATCGAATCGATTGAACGCCAACAGTGTAGGTTAGTGGCATGTAGATTATATTATTCTGTTGTTATTATTTACTCTACTGGTACTACATCAATAGATACTCACCCATTTTGTTCAATTATTATATAGTGTTATAGATATGCAACAGCAACAATGATCAAAACGAAGCCACAGGATGAATCAGCGGCAACAAATCAACAACAGCAATCCACCCGCAGAGCCACTCAAAACACCGTCTGCTGCTCGCTTCCTGCTTCTCCGCTCCAAACGCCGATGCTTGCTGCTGGCTTCCTGCTGCTCCTCCAAAACGCCACTCCGCTAGTTGCTGTTGCTGTTGCTCTCGCTATTCGCTGTTGCTGTTGCTCTCGCTATTCGCTGTTATTGTTGCTCTCGCTAGACCCTATCGCCACTGGTCACTGCTGGCTTCCTGCTACTTCAGCTCACTGCTGGCTTCCTGCTGGCTTCCTGCTGGTCCATAACGCCGCTGGAAACGCCGCTGCTTGCTGCTGGCTTCCTGCTGTTATTTTGAAACGCAATTGCACCATTTTGAAGAAAACTGGAATTGTATGACTATACCCTTGAAAATACGGAAAAAGGCCATTCCGTGCAACGCCGTTGCAGAAAATGGAAAAACGCAAAATACACATAAAAAGGGGGGTACATCAAAAACCATTAATACACAACTTTACAAAGAACAATTTACAAGTACTCCTCCAAAACAAAAAACAAAAAATTCTGCAACGGCGTTGTAGAATAGTGGAATAATGAATAATACGTAAATCAATTTAAGTACAAATATCACTGATAATAAACTTGTTCGTTCAAGTCATGTGCTGTCTTCACCATCTCGTACTATTGATTCTAAATTCTTCTTTTCCAATGCAGCCATTGTCTCACGGAAATTAAACAACCATAGCTCACGATTTCCCAGCACAAAATATTGGTCAGGACTACCATGGTTTCTAACAATGGCAGCTTCGGACTCAATGGCGTTGCAGTCGAACAAATACAATTTGTTTCGCAACTCACCTTGCTTTACCAACGCATGATGGTGTTTTTTTCCTTTATCCCTCTTGCTCGGTATGGGGTCTGCAGAAACAAAGCAACGAGTGACGGCATAATAACCATCGTGCACTAATTCGAAACCACTAACGGAGCTACCCACGGGGAAAGGACCTTCAAGGTAAAGCAGGCACAGAATCTGACAAGGATAAACTTGCAGTCCACGCCCATCAAGGAGGTCGAGTTGAAAATTAGCCCAGTCATACCATACATTGGACAATTGTCCAGAATCAGACTTAAACGATGGATGGGCACGAAATAGTAATTTCATCTCACGATATTTGTCATACCTCTTGTGCTCCGTGGTTCCAAAAAGCATGCTGGTGCCCACAGCTGGAAGGACCACGTCGCAACAAAATTTGAGAACATCCGATGGAAACCAGGGTACACTTGCGTTTTTTTTTTCATCCCACTTCATGTAAGGGAGACCATTCATCACACCAATCCAAAATGAAGACCCAGCTGACCAACCACCCTCCTTAGGATGATTTGGTCCGGTTATGGGTCTATGTTCGAACAAATCAAATTCACGGTCAAGTCGATCAATAGTTCGATACTCCATCACTCGGTTGCAAGTTTGCTTGATTAGTGTGGACTTGTTTTGTTGAGTTCTCTTAGCAGGAGCCTTCACTTCAGTTTTATGATTGCTCTCACTTGCAGCAGAGTCCCATCCAGTTGGAGGACCAAATAATCTCATGTACTGTGATAAATGAAAATACATGTGATTCTTCACCGGATTGTTACCCTCTCCCTTACTTCGTTGCAGATTGTTATTTATACAGTTGATGAAAAGAACAACCATTTTGTCAACATTCAAAACACCTTTCTTGTCTTGTTTGAAAACCTCGTCAAACGTTCCAGCATACTTTAGGAACTCTTCCATACCCAACAACAACTCAATGGCGTAAATACGTCGGTCAATTTCCTCTTCACACTTTCTGCTCTTGTTCTCAAGATTGGATGGCGTCTTTCGAGACAACAACAATTGACAACCTCCAGCAGACAGAAGTGACAGCATCTGAATATAAAGCATTCCAATGTACTGGTTACCCTCCTTCTTTGCTGTATGTATTGATTCTGAAAAATTGGTTCGTGGGAAGTCACGATCGGATTGCCTCTGAACAGCACCACCGTAGTAACTGGCTAACCTTTCCATCTCACCAAGAAGCTGCTGGTTATTGCCTAAAAAGTCCTCGCGGAACGTCTCCGCTGCACGCTTTGCACAACCAAGTTGGTGCATATGGAGTCTCTCTCCGGGAGACGCTAGATGAATATTATGTGGGTTTTCCCCAAAATCAAGATCATAAAAAGCGTTGCCGTTATGTACACTGTGGTGAGAGATGTTTTTGAAATACTGTTCAACATTCACTCCTTTGTCAACCGTTGGAGCAGTAAAATCAGATATATTCCAGAGCCGAATGGATTTGTACTCATCCCCATTTTGGTGCTTAGACACTTGCATGTTACCACTTTTAAGTGAAACGGGAACCTTCAAAACATTCACACAAGCATTAATACCAAGTGCTCTGGGACAATTGCAATGCCTACAGATCATCTTTGAGTTCGATGTTTGATAATGTCCACAAAGTTGGTCGTGCTGGGGAGTATCACCTATGAAATAAGCAACCGCAAATTTCATTTGAACAGACCATTTCTTCTTGTTCCACGGCAAATTAGACCATTCAATACCATCCGTTAGGTTGCAGGCATCTTTCAAAGAAGAAAGAGCCAAACGAAGGCCAGAGTGAAGATTATTCACATTGTCAATTGATTTGGCACCTTTATCACGTGAACCCGTTGGATGAAAATATATAGCCTCCCAGGCATCCGGCCGGGAGTTTCGAGTTAGGGTGTTGAATATGCCAAGAGTCATGTTCAGTGGGGTAAGAGTGGTTTGACCACTATTGTCAATTGCAATTCCATCCATGTAGAGAATGATAGGAACCAGAATTTCATTCGATTTGGATTTGCATCTCTTCTCCCAAGTGTTGATCCACCATTCACCATGATGGAGTTCGTCAATATCAATATTGCCTTGAAGTTCTGGATAACGGACTGGTAAGGTTGGGTCTTCAGCATGGGGGAATGACAGATTGTCTTCATTCACCAAAGTCACATTCGTTAATAGGGAATGAAGTGCTTTTTGGAACGACCGGACATAGATTTGTTTGCGACTGGAAACGTCAGCACTCTGTGATTTCTTAGAACACCAGTCAATAAGATGAGGTTCAAACCCATCACCTTTTATTTCAGGCACAGTTGCAGAAATCTCCTTCATGACACTTGCCCTGGTCTTTATGAGATTGCCTTTAGTCCATGAAAATAAATCCGCTCTGATTCTATAGCCCATTCATACAATTCCTTCTCTGCAACTAATGGTATGCTATGATTCCGCATGATTTTCATTAACTTGATCTTGACCTTCAGTTCGTCAGATATGTTTCTTCCTACATTGGGTGTTGTAATTGTCGTGTTTGAATCACAATGGGAATTGTCAACATCAATGTTGTTGTCTTCTTCGTCATCATTGACACTCAAAGAGTGGGGAGCCTCTATGCTCTCACTTCCTTCTTCCTCATCGTCATCATTAGGAAAGAAAAAATTGTCATCGGAAACAGAATCATCGTCATCCTCTATGTTTGTTAATTCCTGACCAATCAAGACACGCCCAATCGGTTCGACAGAAGGGTCGTACATAACTTGATTGTCAAGTACCTCTGGCAATGCGCCGTCACTACTCTGTGGACCATTACGGGTGTTCGTTAGACCTAATTGTTGAGTAGCATCCTCAAGCTTCTTCAATTTTCTAATGAATATGCAAGATGCAAAATCTACTAGCCCCGAAGATTGCTTGAAATAAGAATAACATGATGCGTCATTCAAAATATGGTCCCGAAGACCGGGAGAAACAACTACTCCCGTTTTCTTTCTTAGTCGCGCTGTAAACAAGGGGGGTTTCTGCTTCTTGGTAACCTTCTTCTTTCCCCTACCTATAGTGATCAGAGGAGAGTCCCGGTAGCAACGTACACAATAAACCTGATATTTAGGTGTCGTCACCATCGTTAGTACGATAGCCAGTAATAACAATAGAAATGAGGAAACGATTGAGATTGAAAAATTGCGACCATGCACTGTTTGTTTCAGGCATAAAATTCAGTAACATGCCACTACTTCGGAAACAGATGCCAGTGGGGTAGGAAAATGTAATGTGCATAAAAATATTATGAGTTTGACATTAATTTCAATAAATAGGGTGAAATTACAAAGGGGGACCAGTGGAGTTCGACCCAAATATGCGCGTGATTCCGAAAGAACCCCGGATCTCGTTTGTGTGACGAAACAAAAGACAGTAATCGGTTAGAAACAAGACATATCCAAAGACCTGACCAATAAGTGAACACTTGGAATCCATAAGTACATTCAAAAGAATATACTTGATATCCCGTGAGGAAATTACTTATTGCAATCAAGAAAATCAATACCGATTCCAGATGGGCCTCATATCTAGCATATATACCACGAACAAGCATACGCCCCATCGAACAGAATACTTAACAACGTGAATGACCGATACCACCAAATGACCGATACAGTAAGACCGGCACGACGCTAATACAGCAACAGCAACAGCAGTATCGGTACGAAGAAGATAACAGTAACAGATAACCGGGAAAGATCTCTATCATGTAAAATACAGAGAGCCCCGATACAGTGAAATACCTAGTAAAATAAGAGCGTCTCTCTGAGCTCACATCTCTTTAAATTTCAATTATCCAATACCTTTCGGTCGATTTTTAGAGTTCCAACATGTTATAGAGCCCTTATAACTTACACTTGTGTCCCGCAAGAGCACCAGTGTTTACCTTAAGCTACCTATCTCCGGCCGTTCAGCACCTTCACTGTCGGTTACATCCAGAGGAAATTCTGTGCTTAGCTCCCTGTGCGGCACATTCTCGGCCTCCCCACATCTCATTCTTTCTCTCTCTTTTTCCTTCACCTCCCTGCTCGTGGATCAAGGGGTGTAATACCGATCCTTCTACAGGCATCTTCTTTTGTAATCCACGACCAATCAATACCGGTTAATACAAGAACCACACTGACGATTGATTCTCCGACGAACGTTCCGGACATCTGTGACCGGCGGCCACGGTTAATTATCGTCCTCGTTGCCATAACGCCGGCAATACTGATTGGATACATCTGCGACTACAATCAACGGACAAGGCTATTCTGGTTTATTCCAACAACACCGTAACAACGCCGAAACGCCAACAAACGCCAAAACAACGACGATGATCGCACGTTATTTGAATCCTACGATCTACAATAACGACAAACGACGAATTTTCTCCACAATGCCGACGACCCCATTTGACTGGACTCCAATCTATGGAATCGAATTTCGATTTTCAAGCGCTAGCAACCCAGCTGCGGCCACTTCCCTTAACAAAGCCTACTCTGAAATCATTGGCAAAGATGAACTCTCAGAATTCTTTGTGACCCGCGAGGATGAAGAAGAAGAAGGACCACTAGAAATAGCTCCGGATCCACAACTCCACATCCTCAATTGCATTGCAAAGGCCATAGCCATCAACCTAGTGGAACCACCACCGGATGAAATAACAAAAGGCCACATCGCCAATCTCCTCGACAAATGTGTTATCAAGCATGTCAGAAATGGTGGATCTACAAAGCGCATGAGATACAAAACAGAATTTGACGCTGCTGCGAAGCATGCTATTTGGACCAACACAGATGATGAGCCAATTGTTCTAATCAAAATCACAATTACCCACTGGCGTTTCAAGAAAAATTGGCGTCCAGACCTATTCATGGAAGCCTACACTGGAGACCCACCATCAGATGATGAGGTAGCCATTCCGGATACACCTGCCGCAACGGTCGCAACTGTCTCCCCTACCGAGATGGGACAACTTACGACCCTACTACAGCAACTGGTCAACAATGGCAACAGCAAGAACAATAACAATGCCGGCGCCAACCACCAAGCGACACTCGACTTACCATGGAATCCTGCAACCTTACCATCACCAGTCAAAGAGCGATACTACAAGAGAGATGAATTCCTCACCAGAGATGATATGAAAGACTTTCCAATCACCTACACTGACTCATCCGGAAATGAAACGGTCATCAGGCAAAACTACTACCTACACAACCTAGGTAGTGGTAGAAATGACCAACGTCTGATCACTAGAAGTGGTGATTGCTTTGATCTAACCAGGGCCTCTGACAAGTCAAAGGAAGCAGCTAGAGACAAATTGTTCCTCTCAGGATTTCCACAACTAAAGGATGCGACGCACCCTCAAGTTAGGAAATGGTACAGAGAAATTACGGCTCATGCACAGCAACATCATATTTACATTCACCCTTACTATCTCTACAGGTGCGAAGCTGACAGCCTCAGAGGATTTACCATAGGTGATAATCTCCCTCATGATCTACCTGCCAGGTATGAATTGGCGATTCAAGAATGGGGTAATCTCATCTACACTGCACTCAGAACTGATAAGATAATCCCTGACTCATGTGGAAGAATGAAGTCCACCATTCAGAGCTTTGAAGGGGGACAAGGTTATGAAGCGTTGTACACAGTCATTGCGCAGACACATCCCAACTCAAAAAGGCCATCCAATGCGGGTAGAATGGTCCGGAATCCTCCCAACCAAGATGCAAATGAATCCCTTGAAGAATACTACTTCAGATACAAGGATTACTTGCGACTCAGAGTTTTCCTCCAAAACCAACCTGGCACCATGAGTTCGACAGAAGAAGTCAGCAATTTGATTGCAGGGACCACTCTCAGTCACGAACTATTTGAGAAAACAGAAGATGAACGTGACTCAGATGACCAATTCAAACGAGACAAATACAAAGCAGGTAGGCTACTACAAACCCTGCAAACATATGAGCAAGAGATCAAGGCTGAACAGAGGTACAAGGATAAAACCTCCAAATCAAATCTGTCCAAGCAATTGCCTGTCTCAGGCACCAGACCAGGTCCCCGTCGCAATGATAGGTTTCAAAAGCGCGCTAGCAACAGTACTGTTAGAACACCTTCTACTTTGACTTCTCACTCAATCAGCCTGATTGAATCACTTGGGTACCCTGAGATGGATGAAGAAACTGACAATCCCTTCCTTCATCAAGCATATTGCAATGCTATCACTGCATTCGATAAGCAACCTAGTCTCTTTGACACATCCAGAAAATGCATTGTTTGCCACACGTCCGGTCATAATTTTGACAACTGTCCTGCATTGCAGGATGTTGAGTCCCTCAAGAAACATAGGATTGCTGCAGCTGTCTTTCTGAACAAATCCAATAAAGAAACCCAACAGCTCTTAGATTCCACTCAACAAATCTCTCAGATCAATATTGGCGATGAAGATCAAGATGAGGTTTCACCCGATGATGCAGTAGAAGACCAAAATTTTTGTAACGGCCAAGAATAGAAAGTCTTTCTTGCAGCCACCATACGACATCACCTCCAGATGACCTTCAAGGATTTGACGCCATCACAGCCCATCAAGTGAACAGCCTATGCCCTTCCTTGGAATCCAGCAGTGCCAGCTCCTATGAACCCGTCCACATTGGTGCTGTCAATCTCCTACCCAGGGACAGCCTCCAATCTTCAATCCCACTTGATGTCTACTGTGATATGGAATCACTTGAGGCTACAGCCCCTGCGTTGGAATCACACCTGGAAATCAATGGAGATCCCAACTTCGACAGAGACAACCCTACATCAGTTGATACCCACAATGTGTAATTCCTGGTCCCACCAGACCCTATTGCGGCTACGGCCTATTTCCAACATGGTGTCAGAGCTCAGATTGACACCGGTGCAAAAGTTTCCTGCACAAATCTCAAACACATCCTGCATGGTTACAAACCCTACACCAAGCTGAGGAAATGTCCGGTCAGGCTCACTGCAGCAATTGAAGGAAAGGCAGCGACCTGTATTCCTGAAGGGTCAGGCTATGTGCACATACCAGCCCCCAATCCTGTAGGGTATGTTAGAGTCTTCTTCTACTATTCTCCCTCGCTGTCAACAACATTGCTGAGTGAGAATGACCTTTGTGGAATGACACCTCGCGTGAGAAATCAGTTCAGTGGACAGTCTATTCACAAAGTCTTCAATGACGACCATGAGTCATCTGTTCCACAAAATGGAAACCTCACCATTATCTGTCATCACAAGCAGAGCACCGCCAAAAGTATTGTCCTACATGGAAGTATCATTGATGCTCAGTGCTACACACATCCAGTACTCATCCCAGACATTGATCTTACATCTCCATATGCCAATTGTGCAACGTCCTCAGCCTATGCCTTAGCTACAGACATGCAGTTCAAGGAAGCTTGTGAACTGGCCTCAAACGAAGCCATTAGTTGCTACAGATATGATGTGTACACAAATCTTGTCGCACTGCAAAAATGCACAGAAGCAGCTCAAGCTCGGTCTGACACTAGTGACGTGCCAACCTTTGATGCTAAATTGTTCTTCACCAAGATTGTGGACAAAAATATCCCCATCCAAGCCATCAAAACCAAGACATCGAAACTTCTGTGGCACCAAAGATTAGGACACCCATGCGATGAATTTCTATATCAAGCTCATAAGCACATTCTTGGAGTACCAAAGTTCAAGCGCCAAACAAGTATTCTTGATCAATGCCCAACTTGCATACAATGTAAGCAAACTAAAAGACCTGCTGGCTCACATTCCACAAGAAAGGCTACACAACCTTTTCAAGGTTTATTCATTGATTTTGCATTCTCTGGCGCCAGATCCTCCAACAGCAAACGCAAGCGTGACTATGAAGGCATTCATGGAGAAACAGCTTGGATTCTCATCACAGATCACTATACGGGTATGAAATATGGTGATACCCGAATCTCCAAAGGAGCACCTCTCCATTGGTTGGAACATTTCTTCTCACAGCACAACCCAACTTGTGCCAACAAGTATATCAGCGTTGATCAAGGTGGTGAACTCTACCACAACCCTGACATCCGAAACCTCTTCTCTGCCTTTGGGTACTCAATTTTCCCAACTGGTGCTGATGCTTCTCACCAGAATGGTACAGTTGAAAGAGCTCACCGGACTCTTGCTAACTCAATGAGGACCATGCTCAGTGGTGCAAATTTGCCCATCAAATTCTGGCCCTTTGCTTTTTATCATGCCCTTCGGTTGTCCAATGCCTTCCCTGAAGGCACTCAGCAGCATTCACCCTTAGAATTAGCAACTGGCCATAAGGAAAATCTTGCTGACTTCCGCACCTTTGGCTGCAGAGTTTGGGTGCGCCCTCCGGGGAAGAAATCAATCAAGCTTCAACCCAATGCGAGAAAAGGCATATTTCTTGGTTTTGTCCCATACACTACCCGAAACATCCTTTGGTATGATACTGAGACACACCGAGTCAAGATCGCCACTCATGTCAGGTTTGATGAAGGGATGAATGACTTACCCCTTGCAGATCTTCCAACAAATGTCAAGCACCTGCTCAGGACCGATGATAACACTCCTCTTCCAGCAGAGCCACATGATGTGTCATCCAATGAATTCAAATTTTCCATCTCACCTTTTGCAGATCTCACAAATCTCAGGCTCACTGTTTCAACCTCCTGTACAGATCCAGCATTTGGTCTCAAATATGCCAATGATTCCCTTCTTGGCAGAGCCTACGTCACAGATATCCTTCCCAAAAGCCCTGCCTCCAAACTTTTCTCCTCGCATAAGAAATCTATCTCCAAGCTCCGAGGCGCTTATATTGTATCTATCAATCACAGCCGTGTGTTCACTGCTGCTGATGTTACCACCGCATTGCACCAATCACACGCTCGAGGGGTGAGGGATTTGACAGATACACCCATTACCTTTTGCACTTGAAACCAAATTGTCTATGAAGGAGGTCAGGAAACACTCCAACGAATATGGTTTATTTGCTCCCAATACTTCTTGGAAGGAACCCACTGATGAAGAAGACCCACCTTTTTTGGACCGGATTTCATCCATCAAAGCTATCAAGAAACTTGGCAACAAATACAAGCATATCATCCAATCCAGAATCAACCAGGTCAATAGCACTGAAACGCTCCATGCCAACATCCAAAAACACTTGGCCCCAATCGAAGATGACATGGAGGTTGTCATTCCCACCATTGACATTGCATCGCTCAGAGCCATCACTAAGCTTCACAAACCAGGCAACCATGAACTACCCCTAGATGCAGATTCACTGCCAACTGAAGAAATTGAACTTTTAATCAAGGCCATCAATTCCAAGGCAACTACACCTGAAGAACAAGCACTTGGACACTTTACTCGAAGGAATCTCAAGCCTTTACCCACATGGGCTGAATGGGAAGCTGGGGAGCGAAAACAACTTGATCAATTTGACGATTTGGAAATGTTTGGCTCACCAATTCAATACCCTAAGGACCCAGACGCTATTATTCTCAGGCCTCACTGGCAATACAGTGTAAAAAGGAATGGTGTCAGAAGAGCCAGGCAATGTTGCAATGGAAGCAAATATGCCGCGCCAACCCTGCATGCCATAGCGATGTCATACTCATCATGTGTTGAACACCCCATCCAAAGATTGTTCTTTGCCATTACAGCAAATCTCAATCTCAAAATTTATGGTGGTGATGCTGCTGACGCGTATGCACATAGTCCAGGACCCAACATCCCTACATACATGACTATTGATGATGCATATGAAGAATGGTACCGACACAAGCATGGCAAAGACATAGACAGAAGATTGGTGCTTCCTGTTCTTCGAGCACTCCAAGGCCATCCGGAATCGGGTAGACTTTGGGAAACCCACATCAACAAAATATTGAAAGGTCCTGATCTCAACTTCAAGACCACCACTCATGACAGAACAATCTACTCGACATTTTTTGAAGGTGAAACAGTCTACATGCTGAGACAGGTTGACGATTTTGCACTGGCTTGCTCATCAGAATCCATATCTGACAAGATCTATGATATTATAGGCGCAAAACTAAAGCTCCCTAAAGAAGATGTAATCCCCTTCACAAAAATGGGGTTGCTAGAAGACTTCAATGGAATTGATGTCAAACAGACAGCTGACTACATTGAACTGTCCTGTGCAAACTACATTGACAGAATTATGACATCCCATGGTTGGGAAACTGATTCCAAGATGAAACCCCACTCCAAGCCTTCAGCACCATTATCAACGGAAGTACTGAGTCAACTTCAATCACATACGAATGGACCATTAGAAGCCACCAAGGAACATGCTGAATTACAATCCACATCGGGCTTTTCATACAGGACACTCTTAGGTGAAATGATGTTTGCATATGTAAGCTGCCGGCCAGACATAGGCTATGCAGTGACCCTGATGTCAAAATACAGTTCCAACCCCACTGCTTTCCACTATTCCAGTTTGAAGAATATAGCCCGCTATCTCAGAACAACCAGATCTTGGGGTATTAGATTCTACAAACAAAATTCCAATCCATCTTTACCATCAGGAGAACCATACACCAACGTAGTCCAAGATGCATCACTCCCAAAATTCCCTCAAGATATCAAGCAAGCCAAACTGATGTGTTTTGTTGATGCCGCATATGGCAATGACCCAAAACATCGTAGGTCCACCACAGGATATGTTTTCACTTATGCTGGCGGAGCCATTGTTTACTGATCCAAAGCTCAGTCACTTACTGCACAGAGTTCTACGGAAGCTGAGTTCATTGCTGCCGTCACAGCAGTCAAAACAGCCAGATATCTCAGGTCTATACTCAAGGAATTAGGATTCACCCAAGTTGGCCCAACTCCGATCTATGAAGACAATGCATCAGCAATTGAGATCATCAATGCCCAGAAGCCAACTGAAAGAACCAGACATATTGAAATCAGGTTCTTTGCCATCCAAGCATGGAAAGAAAATGGTAAAATCAAGATGATTCATATTCCTGGAGTTATCAACCCAGCTGATGATCTCACCAAACCATTGGGATGGATCTTGCACACCCGACACGCAAGATACATCATGGGACACTACCCAGGTTAAATCATTCCACTCGGTTGATTCGATTGACAACCGGTTCAACATGATATACTCCGACAGTAATCCAATACAACGCAAGAAGAGTATTGGATCAAGGGGTGTGTTGTCGGCAAAAAATACGGACTTTGTCGGCATCAAATTCGATCGAAAAAGCCGACGAAACGATGACCGAGGTGCGGAGTACAAGATACGAATATTCCGCTGATATAGCATTAGAACCAAACGCACCTCCACTACTTGGAAATCCCTAAGTGGTAAAAACGATATCACTTAGGACTACAAACAAAAGACAGTAATCGGTTAGAAACAAGACATATCCAAAGACCTGACCAATAAGTGAACACTTGGAATCCATAAGTACATTCAAAAGAATATACTTGAAATCCCGTGAGGAAATTACTTATTGCAATCAAGAAAATCAATACCGATTCCAGATGGGCCTCATATCTAGCATATATACCACGAACAAGCATACGCCCCATCGAACAGAATACTTAACAATGTGAATGACCGATACCACCAAATGACCGATACAGTAAGACCGACACGACGCTAATACAGCAACAGCAACAGCAGTATCGGTACGAAGAAGATAACAGTAACAGATAACCGGGAAAGATCTCTATCATGTAAAATACAGAGAGCCCCGATACAGTGAAATACCTAGTAAAATAAGAGCGTCTCTCTGAGCTCACATCTCTTTAAATTTCAATTATCCAATACCTTTCGGTCGATTTTTAGAGTTCCAACAAATGATACCAACTCAAATACCTAGTATATGTTACTCTACTTCATTTCTGATCGGGAAGGGTACCGGTATTCAAACAAACAGAGGAAGATACAAAAAAATGAGCATACAACAACAACAATGCGCCCTACTACTACAACAGCGAGCAGCGAGCGGCAACAGGAAGAGTAACAGCAAGAGCTGTGAAAGGAACAGCGAGCGGGGATAGGAAGAACAACAACAGCAAACGGATCAGAGAGCAAGCGACACCAATATCACCAACAGCGAGAGCAACAGCAACAGCAACAGCAAGAGCAACAGCAACAGCAACAGCAACAGCAACTAGCAACAGCAACAGCAACAGCAACAGCAACAATGACTAGCGAGAGCAAGAGCAACAGCGGCAGCAGCTAGCGATAGCAACAGCAACAGCAACAGCTACTAGCGAGAGCAACAGCAACAGCAACAGCAACAGCAATAGTGTCTAGCGAGAGCAACAGCAACAATGACTAGCGAAAGCAACAGCAATGACAGCGGCAGCGGCTAGCGAGAGCAACAGCAACAGCGACTAGTGAGAGCAACAGCAACAGCAACAGCGACCAACAACTAGCGAGAGCAACAGCAACAGCAACAGCAACAGCAACCAGCGACCAGCGACCAGCGACCAGCGACCAGCGACCAGCGACCAGCCACCAGCCACCAGTGACCAGCGACCAGCCACCAGCGACCAGCGACCAGCGATCAGCAATCAGCGACCAGCGACCAGCGACCAGCGACCAGCGACCAGCGACCAGCGACCAGCGACCAGCGACCAGCGACCAGCGACCAGCAACCAGCAACCAGCAACCAGCAACCAGCAACCAGCAACCAGCGACCAGCAACTAGCGAGAGCAACAGCAACAGCAACAGCAACAGCAACAGCAATAGTGACTAGCGAGGGCAACAGCAACAGCAACAGCAACAGCAACAGCAACAACAACAGCAACAGCAACATCAACAGCAACATTGACTAGCGAGAGCAACAGCAACAGCAACTAGTAGAAGCAAGCAGCAGCGTTTCCAGCGGCGTTTTGGAGCAGCAGGAAGCCAGCAGCGTTCCAAGCAGCGTTTTGAAGTAGAAGGAAGCCAGCAGCGAGCAGCAGTGATAGCGTCTAGCGATAGCAAGAGCAACAGCAACAGCGAATAGCGAGAGCAACAGCAACAGCGAATAGCAAGGGCAACACCAACAGCGACAGCAACTAGCGAGAACAGCAATAGCAACAGCCACAGCGACCAGCAACAGCAACAGCGACTAGCGAGCAACTAGCGAGAGCAACAGCAACTAGCGAGAGCAACAGCAACTAGCAAGAGCAACAGCCACTAGCGAGAGCAACAGTGACTAGCGAGAGCAAAAGCAACAGCGACTAGCGAGAGCAACAGTGACTAGCAAGAGCAACAGCAAGTGTAACAGCAACAGAGTTAATTCTATTCTCCCACCAAATCCACCATCCAATCAATCGAATCAAACCCTCCCACCAAATCCAATGCATTGAATCAAGTCCACCATCAAGTCCACCATCCAATCCATCCAATACCCACACCAACATCATCGTGTTGCCTTGTTGCTTGCTCTGTTGTGTCAGATCGATTCGATGCTGACGATCCATTGCCATTGTGGCCAAACGTTACGATCCTCCAGGGAAAATGTTGCACCTCAAGGGAACCCTACTAACCTCTTTTTACTGTGATAAAAAAGAGATAATAACAGAAAGGCATTGTTAGAATAATGTTTCAAATTTGTTTGCACCTCATCGGCAAATTCATTCCTTGTTGCTGTTTACCAATTCGTACCGTTTGCCAATCGATTTGTTGTTCGTTGTTTGTTGTTCCGATCCATTATTCCAATCCGATTTGTTGTTCATTGTATGTTGTTCCCATCCATTGCTGCCATTGATTTGAAGAATTCTTACTCCTATGTCACGAAAAACTGGATCTTGTTCCTGTTGATATAAATACGCAATGGATGCAGATTTAGTGCTTTCAAGATGTATGTTTGCGGGCCCTCAAACAATATCTATCCAGCAATTGCTCTCTCATCCAAGGTCTCTATTGTCTTTTTTCAGCTAAGGCAGTTATTTTGGACTAAACTACCTTGAGCCTGAATTCCCTGCCTACTAGTGGTGATCATTGCTGATCAGTTCAGTGGGATTCCGCGTTCTTGGACGGAGTGCCAATCGTACAAGTACGGTAAAGCAACTCTGCTCAAGATAACAAGTCGGGTAAGATTATGAAGGGAAATAGTATTTTTTCCTCCGAAAAAAAAAAACCACACTGTAAAATCACACTGTAGAAGCACACTGTAAAATCGAACAAAAATTACTTTTGTCTGTGTGTGTGTGTGTGTGTGTGTTCAAAAGAAAAAAAATCGATACTTAACCTGTGAGATCTAATGCAGTAAATATAGAACAATGAAGAATGATTTGACTTTCTTAATTAAGTTGATAACGTTAAGTAAATAATATCGCACAGCGTGCGCGTTTTGAATATAGAATAATAAAGAATAGTGCCCTGATTTTTTAGTTAACATTCTCAACTTGTGATACAGTGAGATATTTCATGTACCGGTGATAGTGAGATTTTTCATGTACCGGTGCTGGTAGTACGTACCACATGTGTGAAGGCGTTTTTACCGGTAATGAATTTGTGTAGCATTCTATGACAGTAGCTTTCTACACCATTTTTGTACTAGATAATTTCTGGTATTGAACTTGCGTAGCTTTCTATGACAGTAGCTTTCTACACAATTTTTGTACTAGATAATTTCTGGTAACGCATTTGTGTAGCATCCTACGACAGTAGCTTTCTACACAATTTTTGTACTAGATAATTTCTGGTATTTAATTTGCGTAGATTTCTACTACACTAGCTTTCTACACCATTTTCGTACTGGATAATTTCTGGTAACGCATTGTGTAGCATCCTACGACAGTAGCTTTCTACACAATGTTCGTACTAGATAATTTCTGGTATTGAATTTGCGTATCTTTCTATGACAGTAGCTTTCTACACCATTTTTGTACTAGATAATTTCTGGTAATGCATTTGCGTAGCATTCTACGACAGTAGCTATCTACACACTTTCTATACTAGATAATTTCTAGTAACGAATTTCCGTAGCATTCTACGACAGTAGATTTCTACACAATTTTCGTTCTAGATAATTTCTGGTAACAAATTTGTGTAGATATCTACAGCAGTAGATTTCTACACCGTTTTCGTACTAGATAATTTCTGGTAACAAATTTGAGTAGAAATCTACAGCACTACCTTCCTACACAATTTCACCACCATTATCCCTTTTTTCCTTTTATTGGAACGGCGTTCCAAAAAATGCTCTTTTCGTAGATATGGGTAACCTTTTCCTTTTTTTGCAACGGCGTTGCAAAAAATGCCCTTTTCAAACTTATGGGACCCCCCCCCCCCTTCCCCCTTATGAATACCCAATCTTCTTTACATCTATCGGCTCCCCAATTTTCCATTTTTCCGTTGTTTGCAACGGCGTTGCAAAAAATGCCCTTTTTGTAGTTCTGGGGTGGTACTGGATTTGGAGGGAAAATATACACTAATTTGCAATTGGAAATTAGAAAATCAGATATTTTTTGTGATTAGTCAATGAATATTGTTCCTGTTATGGATAAGATGAATCATGAAAGAAACAGAAGTGAGTTATATGTGATGGTTTGTGTGTCACCACCTTATGAGTGCATTTGGGTACTGGATTTGGAGGAAAAATATACACTAATTTGCTATTAAAAATTAGAAAATCAGATATTTTTTGTGGTTAGTCAATGAAAATTGTTCCTGTAATGGATAAGATGAATCATGAAAGAAACAGAAGTGACTTATCTTTGATAGTTTCTGTGTCACAAACTAGTGAGTACATTTGGGTACTGGATTTGGAGGGAAAATACACACCACTAATCTGCAATTGGAAAATAAAAAATCAGATACTTTTGGTGATTAGTCAATGAATATTGTTCCTGTAATGGATAAGATGAATCATACTAGTGAGTACATTTGGGTACTGAATTTGGAGGAAAAATACACACTAATCTGCAATTAGAAAATAAAAAATCAGATATTTTTGGTGATTAGTCAATGAATATTGTTCCTGTTATGGATAAGATGAATCATGAAAGAAACAGAAGTGACTTATCTGTCATAGTTTGTGCGTCACCACCTAATGAGTGCATTTGGGTCCTAGATTTGGAGGAAAAATACACACTAATTTGCAATTAGAAATTAGAAAATCAGATATTTTTGGTGATTAGTCAATGAATATTGTTCCTGTAATGGATAAGATGAATAATGAAAGAAACAGAAGTGAGTTATGTGTGATAGTTTGTGTGTCACCACCTAATGAGTGCATTTGTGTCCTGGATTTGGAGGAAAAATACACACTAATTTGCAATTGGAAATTAGAAAATTAGATATTTTGGGTGATTAGTCAATGAATATTGTTCCTGTAATGGATAAGATGAATCATGAAAGAAACAGAACAAGTGACTTATCTTTGATAGTTGGTTGTTTCACAAACTAATGAGTGCATTTGGGTACTGGATTTGGAGGGAAAATACACACTAATTTGCAATTAAAAATTAGAAAATCAGATATTTTTTGTGATTAGTCAATGAATATTGTTCCTGTAATGGATAAGATGAATCATGAAAGAAACAGAAGTGACTTATCTTTGATAGTTTGTGTGTCACCACCTAATGAGTGCATTTGGGTACTGGATTTGGAGGAAGAATACACACTAATTTGCAATTAAAAATTAGAAAACCAGATATTTTTGGTGATTGGTCAATGAATATTGGTCCTATTATGGATAAGATGAATCGTGAAAGAAACAGAAGTGAGTTATAGTTTGTGTGTCACAAACTAATGAGTGCATTTGGGTACTGGAATGGGAGGAAAAATACACACTACTAATTTGCAATTAGAAATTAGAAAATCAGATATTTTTGGTGATTAGTCAATGAATATTGTTCCTGTTATGGATAAGATGAATCATGAAAGAAACAGAAGTGAGTTATGTGTGATGGTTGGTGTGTCACAAACTAATGAGTGCATTTGGGTACTGGATTTGGAGGGAAAATACACACTAATTTGCAATTAGAAATTAGAAAATCAGATATTTTTGGTGATTGGTGAATGAATATTGTTCATATTATGGATAAGATGAAAGATGAAAGAAACAGAAGTGAGTTCTATGTGATGGTTGGTGTATCACAAACTAATGAGTGTATTTGGGTACTGGATTTGGAGGAAAAATATTGGGGAATGACTCTCAAAGTTTTTGGTGCCGTGCATGAATATATTTCTCATGACTCATCTGATGCATATTGGGAACAACATTGCCACACATAATGCTGAAAATGTTGTGGTTTGTGTCTCCAAATGACACACAAGAGGGTATTTTTGTTGCAAATCCAGGGCACAAACTGACTTATTGGGTAATGACTTGCAAAGTATCCGGTCCAGGCCATGAATAATTTTTTCATGACACATATGATGCATATTGGTAACAATAGTATTGCCCCACAGATTGCTGAAACTGTTGTGGCTTGTCTCTCCAAATGGCACACTAAGAGAATATTATTGGTGCAAATCCAGGGCACAAAATGACTCATTGGGTAATGACAGGCAAAGTATGAGGTCAAGTCCATAATAGGAAGAACATTTAGTTTGTATCCCTTAATCGTTCTGGAAAAGTACGTCGCAGCGCGTACGAATTTTTTCGAATTTTTTAGTTTTTTTTGGTACCCGATGACACAATCGTTGTCCAATTTCTTGCAAGTGGAGTCAATAAAAGGGCATCATCCTCAACTAAAGAACAATCTATCACTCATACTAGTGTGAAATAACACAGAGAAGGGTTTTTTATTACTTAAGTTGGGTATTTTTGGCTAATTTTGTCAGAAATTGGCCGATTTTCATACATCGGGTCCAGTTTGTCGTCGTTGTCGTCGTCGTCGCCCCCACCTAGAAAACACCAAAGACTCCAACAATATCCCACGCCGTTTCCACACAAATAACAAGGAGTGGTGAATTTGAAGCAATAGTTGCTGTCGTCGAGGTCAAGGTTTCGTTCGCAATCCGCGTCTCGCCCAGCAACAAGAACAAGAACGACGACCGTTGTCCGCCCCGGCCTAGAAAACACCAAAGACTCCAACAAAATCCCACGCCATTTCCACACAAATAGAAAGGAGTGGTGAATTTGAAGCAATATTTGCTGTCGTCAAGGTCAAGGCAGGAGGTTGTTGAAATTGAATCGTGATTTTCGAACATAGAAAATTTTGCAATTGTTGTCGTCATTGTCGTCCGCCCCACCGGCCGGCAGCTACTTGTTCTTCTTTTGTCTCTTTGCTTCCTTTTCATAATTGTTCTTCAGCATCACCTTCTGTGATAATAGATCAGCAGACCAGTGGAAAGGACCATAGCAATCAAGACACAAATGGACATTGCAAGTAGCACACTTCAACAGCGGCCCATCCTTTCTAAGTCCAAGCCATTTATGCATAGCACACTGCGTCCACTTCTTCACCTTGAAAGGAAAGTGGTTTCAGTTACTCTGCAATCTACATCCCAAAGCCCCTCCATCTATGAGTGTCGCGTCATTCACCCTAGCAGACTTGTTTTGACTGGTGGTATTGTCATCGCTTGTTGATGTTGCTGTTGCTGTTGTTGTTGTCAATGGAGATACATCAAACTGATCAACAGTGGAGGAGATAAAGAACATTCGGGCTTCTGCTTCCACGTCAACTGTTTCAGGATCTACCCAGTACTTGCCAATAGCTCTTCTGAAGTTGTAATGAGCTTTATAACGGGGGGTTTTAACACCTTCTTGTTCGCACACACTCAAGTACAGCTTGTAGGCATTTGTAAGGAGCACTCCAATAGCCCAAAACATAACAGACCACCACCACTTTCGATTCCGGACCCATCTATCCAACCTGTACACTCCTCTAAGCTGATCAGCAATATCGACGTCCCCCATTCCATTATTGTAGGTGTCAAGTTGGTTCAATCGTAAGAATTTCATCTTTTCCTTCTTCGTCCGAATCGGTCTTCACGTTGTAAACTACTTTTTCTTCCTCCACCCACTCGATCACACTAGTCACCATACTCAAATAGTGAACAGGCTTGGTATCATACACACTGGAAGCAATGACAAACAAACACTCTGGATCACCTTCAAGGACAGCAGCTTTCACAGTACCGCACACTGCCCGCTGAGCGCGTATATTCTTCAGCTCCTGTTGGAAAACACAGTCAGGGATGCCACAATTTGCTTTGCGCGTTACTCCATGACACAGGACTCATTTTGAATGCCTAAAGGCAGCCTTGCAGAGCATAACTGAGTTGTAGAGGTTGTCCATTCCAACATGATGATGCTCATCCTTGAGGGAGTCAAACAGCCACATGGTACGCGAATGAAGAGGTGAAAGCCCCATGTCAACATACTTCTTTGGAGCAGGATCATTCCTCATGTACACTTGGTAGCAGTAGCCATTATCACACAAAGCGTCCACCTGAAAGCCATCACCCTCCCTCTTGTATGTGATTCGACGTTTATCAATGTGTTGACCCTTAAAGCGCATAGTCATTTCATCCACTGCAATGCTTTGGGATAGCATCCAAGTGCGCGGGCACTGCAAATTCATCCACTTAATCAACGGACAGATCTTCCAGTTTGGATAATCCTTCCTTGGAGGAGTAGGGACACGCGGATTTTGGCAGGCAAGGAAGGCCTTGAATTGCTTGTGTCTCTTCATTGGATTGCCCACTCTGTTTGCATTAGTGCTACTATCACCTTGTTGGCGCCTTGGCTTTGTGAAGGCGTTGTGAATGAAATTGTTGCCAGCAATGTGATCACTTGTTGTAGATCGGAGCTTGTATTCGACGCGAGCTGTAGGGCAGAGACCATGCAAGACATAGAGCCCAAAGAATTGCCTGAGTTCTTTGCTTTCAAATGGTTCAAAGTCCTTGTACATCTTCTCCCCTGCACCTGCAAGGGATGCCTTCCAATTTGTCCAGTTCTTCATATCTTCAAATGAAAAGGAATTCTTCTTGTCTTTTGCATCATTGTAAAGGGGAAGAAACACCTCCGCAAGAAATGCCCAAGGATGTGATTTAGACGACAGGCCATGCTTTTTCTGGAAGTCTAGATCAACACAACCCTTTCTCCCTTGGTGTACACTTAGTAATGGGAATTCCAGCTGCATTCTTTCAAAAGTTCCCCCGGCGGTCAAATTTGTACTCTGTCTTCACTGCTTTGAACTCGAGGATATCAAATACTTCAGTGAAGTTGTACTTCTTGGGAGGGGGCGCAAGCCTACCCTCTACTTCAGAGATAGTGGGAGCCTTGGTAATCCTGAAGGTTGGATTAGCTGGCTCTTCAACAACCACACCCTCTGGATGGAGCTCTCTCCAGTGGATTGTATCAGGGAATAGCTGCATGGTATTAGGAGTACGGCGGCATCGTGCCGGCTCCTCGTCCTCCTCTTGCCGTTGTTGCTGGTGTCGTTGACCAGGACCCCGTTTGGGCCTGCTTTCATTTGCTTCCTCCACTGTATCAAATCGATTGATACCCCGGTCTATTGCTTTGGTTAAACGCCTTGCCAAAGCTGCTTTGTTGCCAGAGGTTGGCTGGCGCCGGAGCTTGAGCTCCTGTCGTAGCCAAACAACATATTTCTTGGTGTGATTGTTGTTGCCGGCGTCTTCTTCGTCGCTGTCCTCATCCACAACGACGACGATGATGGGAGCAAAAATAGGAAATCAGTCCATAAATCCTTTATTTTTGGTCAAATCAGTCCGCTCTTCTACTGGATTGTAGCTCTGTTGATGACGGTGACGGCGATGTGGTTTGATCCTGGATTGGTTGAGTGTAGTGGCCAGTCATAAATTATTTCCATGGTGATAAGGAATTTTGAGTTTGTACGCCCACGAAAAAAAATACCAAGTGTAATGGAGCTTCGACTGCCGATAGCTCAGCCAAAATACCAAGTAGGGACCTGGGACAAAGTGTTTCCTAAGAGAGTTTTTTACGAGGAATAAGAATATGAAGTCGGATTTGAAATCCGACAGAGTTAAGACTTTCGTTCGGCCCCTCAAAAATGAGCGATTTGTACGTCCCTGTGCGTACAGAACGATTAAGGGATAATCCAATCACCAAAAACGTACTTTAATGAGTGTCAAATGAAAATAATTGATAAGTTGTTTAATTGAAATGAAGGTGCTGTTTTTTTATTATTCTCAGACAAAAAAGGGTGCGGATATTACCAGTACTACTAGTTGTAGCTAATATTGCATGCAAAAAGGTACATAGTTGGGTACTGTGCAAAAAGTGTATGTAGGTAGGTACCATACTGACCCAAGGGAGTTTCGAACCGCTGACTGGCTACCAGATTCTACAGATGGGTTGGGGATTTAGATACATAACCTTTGTGTAATCACAACTTCCTCTTTGAAAAAATTATGGCACCGAAGGGGTGGCGTGCACTCGTACAAGCTTTACTTATATAGAAAATAAAGGCCGTGCACAAGCCAGGCACATGGAAGAAGTCAGGGTGCATAGCACACACAACACACACAAAACCACACACACACACATGAAAAACTGTATACACATGGAACCACCACACAAAACGCAACACATGCTTCTTGGTTGGCACAGTTTTTTTTAAGCAGGGAAAATGAATGTTGTTCTGCAGTCACGAACAATGGAACAACCAAACAACAGAACAACCAAACAACAAAGAAGAAACACTAGTCAGTGAGAATAACAGCAATTTGTTGGAGATTATATTTGTTTCTGATCTTTCTTTCTTTTATTTTTATTTTATTTTTATTTTTATTGAAATGGAACAACAAACAAACAAACCAACAAGGGAAAGAACGGCACTCAAAATGGAACAACGAATTTTAAAAAAAGGAATGACAGAATGGAACAACAGAACAACAGCAGTGAGTGACAACGACGGCAATTTGTTGGAGATACTATTTGTTTCTGATCTTTCTTTCTTTCTTTCATTTTTATTTTTATTGAAACAGAACAACAATCAAACAAACCAACAAAGGAAAGGAGGGCACTTAAAACAGAACAACCAATGAAACAGAACGGAACAATGGAAGGGAACAATGGGACAGAATGACAGAATGGAACAACAGAAAAGTTCACACACACAAAAACTGTACACACACAGAAAACTGTACATACCCCAAATCAAAACCACAAAAAAAGCAACACATCCTTCTTGGTTGGCACGGTATTTAAGAAAAATGAAAGGCACGGAAACAATGGATTGGCAATGAAAGAAAACAATGAGAAACACTAGTGAGTGACAATGACAGCAATTTGTTGTAGATTCTATTTGCTTCTGATCTTTCTTTCTCTTATTTTTATTCTTCAGGAACAACAAACCAACAGAAGGACATAAGAAGGACAAAGGGATGAAACGGAATGACAAAACAGAACAATCAAACAGAACAGAACAGCAGAGCGAGGCAAGTGTTTGCTAGATTGTGCAAGAAGGTACAAACGTTAAGAGAAGATCCTGAAACGGGTAAAAATTTGGAGAAAATGATGCTTGAAAGATTCAAGTCAGGAAAAAACCCTACTGTATCAAAAGATGGTGGCACTGTTGCCAGTAGTCTTGCTGAAGAGGAAAATGAGGATGACAACTATATTGATCCTGTATTGATGCAATTGCTTGGCCAATTGGAGGAAGTTTAGGCATTGTTGTCAGAATTGTTAGTGTTCATTGTGTAAGTCCTTTCACTAATTTGACGCGGGTTGGTTCACACCTACGACACGAGTAAATCTTTGGGGAGGGTGATTAGGGTAAAAGATACATATCTTACATACATTGCATACCATGGTTGCAAATAGTAGATTGCGTGACACAAATGACTAAAATGTACGGAAAGAAGTACTCGTACCTATCATACATATTTTGCATATAATACTACTAGACAAATTCTTGACCCGAATAATTCAACTGCAGTGGTAGCTAGTCGCAAGCGATGGTGTTAAATTTTAAGGGTTGTGTGCCGCGAGCCCAAGTGTTAAATTGTAAGGGTAGTGCGTCGCAAGCAATGGAGATACATTTTAAGGGTAGTGTGTCACAAGCCCAATTATTAAATTATAAGGGTAGTGTGTCACAAGCCCAATTATTAGATTACAAGGGTAGTGTGTCACGAGCAATGGAGATAAATTTTAAGGGGTATGTGCCGCAAGCACTAATGTTAAATTTTACTGGTTGTGAGTCACGACCTTGTCTATTTAATTTTAGTAGGTGTGATTTGCGAACATACGGGTAGGTTATATTAAAAATTGATAATAATTATTCATGACCCAAGGAAAAAAATAACCGCAAACCATGGATTGAGAGTTAGAAAAATGAGTAGGATACGAAGCTACCGAATCACAGGGGGGGCTCGTGTCAAAATTACACACAAGCAAGGGTGGCGAAAGTACCTTGCGACAAAAAAAAAGGGTCGCGGGACAGTTATCGGACGAAGGCCAAAGCACAGACCACCAGAATCACCACCAAGGCAAGGAAGTGGACAAGGAAGATGCCAATGAGAAGGCAGCCCCAATGGACATGTACTAAGAAGAGCTGAAGATCAGGGCAAAGCATTGGGTCTCATATGAGGCCGGCATGGAAAAGATCTACCAAGTGATTCTGGGGAAAATTTATGATTGAATGAAGGCAAAGCTCAAGCGCAGCACAGAACGGAAGGCAGTATCCAAATCAAAATGTATTGTTGAACTCCTCAAACTACTCAGAACAATCTGTTACCAATCAAACCAGACCAAGGTCCACCCACCAACCAATCTTGTCTGCGTGCTACGCAAATGCTTCAGTACCCCACATCAGGACACTAAACCTGCAGTGTACGTTTTGTACATAAATGAGACCTTTGAAGTGCTCAAGATCCCAGGAGGCAACCTAGTATGTAAGTCTCTGGTCGAGTATGAAGCACTACAGAACACCAGTCTATCAGTGAAGACATATGCTAAGTACCTCCTACTCACCAAGGCAGACAAAAAGGCAGTGGATCATGCAATTGAACAACAATTCGTCACAACCCTTATTGTGGAAGGAAGGAAGCAACAATACAATGCAACTAAAGCAGACCCTTGCAACCAACTACTCCCTACAACAGGACCAGTACTCAAGCACACCAACATTGGCACTGGACATGCTTGTACGTTTCAAAACCAACAAGAAGTCCAACAGCCGGGGAAAGGGATTCACAGGACCCAACCAAGGGCACCAGCAAGAAAATGACAAGCATGATGGCAAGACAGACAACACATCGACAACAGAATCCTTGGCATTCCGTCACCAAGGGCGTACCACAAACCACAGTCAACTTGACCGCCCAACAACTCCTCATGGCAGCAGTCGAATGTGAAGACTTTGAGGAGAGTACAAATGCCTACCAATTCTTCCAGCTCAGGACACCAACACTAAACCCAGAAGAGGATGCAATTCCCTCCTCCACAATTAGCACGGACTCACCCACATTGACACCAAGTCCACCTGACCTCATTGCACACATGAATGCATACAATGACAGCCAGGCATCCATTGACAACAACAGTCACGATTCCATCCCAACCAAGTCATCATTTGCAAGCAACATGCCGGCCAAATACGTGTCCTTCTTCAGTGATGGGTGCAAGGAGCCTACTGACTCAGAAAAATATTGCTACAATGAAACAATCCAAGGGGTCCTTTGCACATGCAACCCCACCAGGGGCAATCAGCAAGGACTGGATACTCCTTGACAGCGAATCTTCAATCAACTTCATTGTGAGCCAACAGATCATCAAGGATATCCACAAGGCATCCAACGGCTGGCACATGGATATCCACGGCAACTCAGGAGTGACAAGAACAAACCTCATGGAACCCCTCCCAGAATTTGGACCAGTGTGGCTCTATCCAGAAGGTAATGCTAACATACTGTCACTATCACTGGTATCAGATTGATCCAGGGTAACCATGGATACAGACATAGAGAATGCCATCTACTATGTACACAAGGACAACTGTGTCAGGAAATTTATTAGATCCCCATGCAACCTATACTTCTGTGACATGAAGGAATCAAATACCAACATCCTCACCATAAAAATAGTGGAATCAAATGAGAAGGAATACTCTGAACTTGACGTTCAAAGAGCCAAAAAGGCACGTGAGATCCAAGAGATACTTGGGTTCCCAACAGCAGAAGAAGAGCTAGTAGTGCAGATGATCCAGAAGAACCTGATCAAGAACTGTGATCTAATGTACAGGGACATCAACCTATTGACCGAGATATACGGCACACATGAGAGAATCGAGCCCGGAAGCAACCATCACACGTTCGCGAGGATATCCTACCAGTACCAAAGGATACCACGAAGAGGTACAAGGAGGTGACGCTGTGTGCTGATACCATCAACGCAAATGACTAGAGCTTTGTAGTCACAATATCAAGACAACCCAAGTTCTTTACGGCCCTCATCGTAGAGGGCATGAAGCAAGCATCCCTGCTCAAGGTAATCAAGGCAGTAATAGGGCCATACAAGTCAAGGGGCTTCAAAGTGACACAACTCCACAATGACAACCAGTTTAAGTGCCTCAACGTCACACAAACGAGATTTGGGGTTCTTTCGGAATCACGCGCATATTTGGGTCAAACTCCACTGGTCCCCCTTTGTAATTTCACCCTATTTATTGAAATTAATGTCAAACTCATAATATTTTTATGCACATTACATTTTCCTACCCCACTGGCATCTGTTTCCGAAGTAGTGGCATGTTACTGAATTTTATGCCTGAAACAAACAGTGCATGGTCGCAATTTTTCAATCTCAATCATTTCCTCATTTCTATTGTTATTACTGGCTATCATACTAACGATGGTGACGACACCTAAATATCAGGTTTATTGTGTACGTTGCTACCGGGACTCTCCTCTGATCACTATAGGTAGGGGAAAGAAGAAGGTTACCAAGAAGCAGAAACCCCCCTTGTTTACAGCGCGACTAAGAAAGAAAACGGGAGTAGTTGTTTCTCCCGGTCTTCGGGACCATATTTTGAATGACGCATCATGCTATTCTTATTTCAAGCAATCTTCGGGGCTAGTAGATTTTGCATCTTGCATATTCATTAGAAAATCGAAGAAGCTCGAGGATGCTACTCAACAATTAGGTCTAACAAACACCCGTAATGGTCCACAGAGTAGTGACGGCACATTGCCAGAGGTGCTTGACAATCAAGTTATGTACGACCCTTCTGTCGAATCGATTGGGCGTGCCTTGATTGGTCAGGAATTAACAAACATAGAGGATGACGATGATTCTGTTTCCAATGACAATTTTTTCTTTCCTAATGATGACGATGAGGAAGAAGGAAGTGAGAGCATAGAGGCCACCCACTCTTTGAGTGTCAATGATGACAAAGAAGACAACAACATTGATGTTGACAATTCCCATTGTGATTCAAACACGACAATTACAACACCCAATGTAGGAAGAAACATATCTGACGAACTGAAGGTCAAGATCAAGTTAATGAAAATCATGCGGAATCATAGCATACCATTAGTTGCAGAGAAGGAATTGTATGAATGGGCTATAGAATCAGAGCGGCTTAATTTATTTTCATGGACTAAAGGCA
Source organism: Pseudo-nitzschia multiseries (assembly GCA_037355745.1). Taxonomy (NCBI): domain Eukaryota; phylum Bacillariophyta; class Bacillariophyceae; order Bacillariales; family Bacillariaceae; genus Pseudo-nitzschia; species Pseudo-nitzschia multiseries. The sequence continues at coordinate 14,911,928 of CM074782.1, read as the reverse complement.
ATCTCATAAAGACCAGGGCAAGTGTCATGAAGGAGATTTCTGCAACTGTGCCTGAAATAAAAGGTGATGGGTTTGAACCTCATCTTATTGACTGGTGTTCTAAGAAATCACAGAGTGCTGACGTTTCCAGTCGCAAACAAATCTATGTCCGGTCGTTCCAAAAAGCACTTCATTCCCTATTAACGAATGTGACTTTGGTGAAGGAAGCCAATCTGTCATTCCCCCATGCTGAAGACCCCACCTTACCAGTCCGTTATCCAGAACTTCAAGGCAATATTGATATTGACGAACTCCATCATGGTGAATGGTGGATCAACACTTGGGAGAAGAGATGCAAATCCAAATCGAATGAAATTCTGGTTCCTATCATTCTCTACATGGATGGAATTGCAATTGACAATAGTGGTCAAACCACTCTTACCCCACTGAACATGACTCTTGGCATATTCAACACCCTAACTCGAAACTCCCGGCCAGATGCCTGGGAGGCTATATATTTTCATCCAACGGGTTCACGTGATAAAGGTGCCAAATCAATTGACAATGTGAATAATCTTCACTCTGGCCTTTGTTTGGCTCTTTCTTCTTTGAAAGATGCCTGCAACCAAACGGATGGTATTGAATGGTCTAATTTGCCGTGGAACAAGAAGAAATGGTCTGTTCAAATGAAATTTGCGGTTGCTTATTTCATAGGTGATACTCCCCAGCACGACCAACTTTGTGGACATTATCAAACATCGAACTCAAAGATGATCTGTAGGCATTGCAATTGTCCCAGAGCACTTGGTATTAATGCTCGTGTGAATGTTTTGAAGGTTCCCGTTTCACTTAAAAGTGGTAACATGCAAGTGTCTAAGCACCAAAATGGGGATGAGTACAAATCCATTCGGCTCTGGAATATATCTGATTTTACTGCTCCAACGGTTGACGAAGCAGTGAATGTTGAACAGTATTTCAAAAACATCTCTCACCACAGTGTACATAACGGCAACGCTTTTTATGACCTTGATTTTGGAGAAAACCCACATAATATTCATCTAGCGTCGCCGGGAGAGAGACTCCATATGCACCAACTTGGTTGTGCAAAGCGTGCAGCGGAGACGTTCCGCGAGGACTTTTTAGGCAATAACCAGCGGCTTCTTGGTGAGATGGAAAGGTTAGCCAGTTACTACGGTGGTGCTGTTCAGAGGCAATCCGATCGTGACTTCCCACGAACCAATTTTTCAGAATCAATACATACAGCAAAGAAGGAGGGTAACCAGTACATTGGAATGCTTTATATTCAGATGCTGTCACTTCTGTCTGCTGGAGGTTGTCAATTGTTGTTGTCTCGAAAGACGCCATCCAATCTTGAGAACAAGAGCAGAAAGTGTGAAGAGGAAATTGACCGACGCATTTACGCCATTGAGTTGTTGTTGGGTATGGAAGAGTTCCTAAAGTATGCTGGAACGTTTGACGAGGTTTTCAAACAAGACAAGAAAGGTGTTTTGAATGTTGACAAAATGGTTGTTCTTTTCATCAACTGTATAAATAACAATCTGCAACGAAGTAAGGGAGAGGGTAACAATCTGGTGAAGAATCACATGTATTTTCATTTATCACAGTACATGAGATTATTTGGTCCTCCAACTGGATGGGACTCTGCTGCAAGTGAGAGCAATCATAAAACTGAAGTGAAGGCTCCTGCTAAGAGAACTCAACAAAACAAGTCCACACTAATCAAGCAAACTTGCAACCGAGTGATGGAGTATCGAACTATTGATCGACTTGACCGTGAATTTGATTTGTTTGAACATAGACCCATAACCGGACCAAATCATCCTAAGGAGGGTGGTTGGTCAGCTGGGTCTTCATTTTGGATTGGTGTGATGAATGGTCTCCCTTACATGAAGTGGGATGAAAAAAAAAACGCAAGTGTACCCTGGTTTCCATCGGATGTTCTCAAATTTTGTTGCGACGTGGTCCTTCCAGCTGTGGGCACCAGCATGCTTTTTGGAACCACGGAGCACAAGAGGTATGACAAATATCGTGAGATGAAATTACTATTTCGTGCCCATCCATCGTTTAAGTCTGATTCTGGACAATTGTCCAATGTATGGTATGACTGGGCTAATTTTCAACTCGACCTCCTTGATGGGCGTGGACTGCAAGTTTATCCATGTCCGATTCTGTGCCTGCTTTACCTCGAAGGTCCTTTCCCCATGGGTAGCTCCGTTAGTGGTTTCGAATTAGTGCACAATGGTTATTATGCCGTCGCTCGTTGCTTTGTTTCTGCAGACCCCATACCGAGCAAGAGGGATAAAGGGAAAAAACACCATCATGCGTTGGTAAAGCAAGGTGAGTTGCGAAACAAATTGTATTTGTTCGACTGCAACGCCATTGAGTCCGAAGCTGCCGTTGTTAGAAACCATGGTAGTCCTGACCAATATTTTGTGCTGGGAAATCGTGAGCTATGGTTGTTTAATTTCCGTGAGACAATGGCTGCATTGGAAAAGAAGAATTTAGAATCAATAGTATGAGATGGTGAAGACAGCACATGACTTGAACGAACAAGTTTATTATCAGTGATATTTGTACTTAAATTGATTTACGTATTATTCATTATTCCACTATTCTACAACGCCGTTGCAGAATTTTTTGTTTTTTGTTTTGGAGGAGTACTTGTAAATTGTTCTTTGTAAAGTTGTGTATTTATGGTTTTTGATGTACTCCCCTTTTCATGTGTATTTTGCGTTTTTCCAATTTCTGCAACGGCGTTGCACGGAATGGCCTTTTTCCGTATTTTCAAGGGTACAGTCATACAATTCCAGTTTTCTTCAAAATGGTGCAATTGCGTTTCAAAATAATCAGCAGGAAGCCAGCAGGAAGCAGCGGCGTTTCCAGCAGCATTATGGACCAGCAGGAAGCCAGCAGGAAGCCAGCAGTGAGCTGAAGTAGCAGGAAGCCAGCAGTGACCAGTGGCGATAGGGTCTAGCGAGAGCAACAATAACAGCGAATAGCGAGAGCAACAGCAACAGCAACAGCAACAGCAACAGCGAATAGCAACAGCAACAGCAACAGCAACAGCAACTAGCGGAGTGGCGTTTTGGAGGAGCAGCAGGAAGCCAGCAGCAAGCATCAGCGTTTGGAGCGGAGAAGCAGGAAGCGTGCAGCAGACAGTGTTTTGAGTGGCTCTGCGGGTGGATTGCTGTTGTTGATTTGTTGCCGTTGATTCATCCTGTGGCTTCGTTTTGATCGTTGTTGCTGTTGCATATCTATAACACTATATAATAATTGAACAAAATGGGTGAGTATCTATTGATGTAGTACTAGTAGAGTAAATAATAACAACAGAATAATATAATCTACATGCCACTAACCTACACTGTTGGCGTTCAATCGATTCGATGCTGACAATTTGTTGTTCCGATCCGTTGTTCCACCTCAATGAAAGATTCGCCATACCTCTAGTATTGTTCCGATTTGTGTTCCGGTTGGATGTTGCAGCCTCCAAGGAAGACGGCGACGCACCTCTAGCGACACCAGGAAAGATTTGCCACACCTCCTCAATCCGTTGTTACGATCCCTCCCTATGAAAATAAGAAAAAAAATAGAAGTGAGGAAATACAGCATCATCAGCAATGCAACAGGCGAGCACCAATGTCTATCTATCTCACGTTGTTGCCTTCCACTCGGTGTTGCCTTTGATTCGAATTGTTGGTGCCAATTCCGATATGTTGTTGCCATTACGTTGTTGCCAATACGTTGTTCAGACAATGGTGCCGTTGATTTGAAGAAATCTTACTCCTATGTAACGAAAAACTGGATCTTGTTCCTGTGAATATAGATATGCAAGGGATGCAGATTTTGTGCTTTTAAGATGTCTATGTTTGGGTCGCGAATCCGAACAAGAATATCTTTCCAGCAACTAATCACTCGTCCGATGCACTCTATTGTCTTGCAGTACAAGGCAGTTACTTCGCACTAAAATATCTCAAGCCTGAATCAGCCGGCCTAATGCTATTACTAGCACTTCGGAGGGATTCTACGTGCTCGGACGGAGTGCCAATCGTACAAGTACGGTAAAGCAACTCTGCTTTTGATAAGTCGGGGTAAGAAGATTATGAAGGGAAGAGAAAATCACACTGTAAAATTAATCACACTGTGTGTGTGTGTGTGTGTGTGAGTTTTTTTTCCTTTTTGCTGTGTGTGTTCGAATTTTTTTTCTTTCCTGACACCTTGACACCTTGACACCCTACCAAAAAAAATCTATCTCGTACGTTGGAAAAAAAATCTCGTACGTACATGAGAAGAAAAAAAAATCTGGTACGTACCAAAAAAAAATCTATCTCGTACGTTCGAAAAAAAAATCTCATACGTACCTACCAGAAAAAACCTCTCCTACGTACAGTACGTTCCAAAAAAAATCCATACTTCAACTCACGTAGATTTCTACACGTTTTTGGTAGTAGGGAATTTCTGGTATTGAATTTGTGTAGGTTTCTACGAGCGTAGCTTTCTACACGCTTTTCATACTAGGTAGTACATGGTATTGAATTTGTGTAGGTTTCTACTCCAGTAGCTTTCTACACGCTTTTTGTACTAGACAATACCTGGTATTCAATTCGTGCAGGTTTCTACGGGCTTTGATTTGTTCTACACGCTTTGCGTTGTAGATAATTCCTGGTATTGAATTTGCGTAGGTTTCTACTACAGTAGCTTTCTACATGCTTTGTGTACTACAAGATATTTTCTAAAATTATTCTAAAATTCATACTGACTAAAGTATCAGCCTGTTTCTTGTCCAGTTTGTTTCATAGTCTACCCCATCCATAGTATGAACACTATTCATCCTGAAATTGCAGTCAATGCCACACATTTGCACTCAAAACTGACTAGGACTCACTATTTTGGTACATGCATGTCCAGGGACAAACATTATTCTAAAATTCATACTGACTAAAGTATCAGCCTGTTTCTTGTCCAGTTTGTTTCATAGTGCTACCCCATCCATAGTATGAGCAATATTCATCGTGAAATTGCAGCCAATGTCACACATTTGCACTCTAAAACTGAGTAGGAATCACTATTTTGGTACATGCATGTCCAGGGACAAAGCATTATTCTAAAATTCATACTGACTAAAGTATCAGCCTGTTTCTTGTCCAGTTTGTTTCATAGTCTACCCCATCCATAGTATGAACACTATTCATCGTGAAATTGCAGTCAATGTCACACATTTGCACTCAAAACTGACTAGGACTCACTATTTTGGTACATGCATGTCCAGGGACAAAAATTATTCTAAAATTCATACTGACTAAAGTATCAGCCTGTTTCTTGTCCAGTTTGTTTCATAGTCTACCCCATCCATATAATGAACACTATTCATCCTGAAATTGCAGCCAATGTCACACATTTGCACTCAAAAACTGAGTAGGAATCACTATTTTGGTACATGCATGTCCAGGGACAAAAATTATTCTAAAATTCATACTGACTAAAGTATAAGCCTGTTTCTTGTCCAGTTTGTTTCATAGTCTACCCCATCCATAGTATGAACACTATTCATCCTGAAATTGCAGTCAATGCCACACATTTGCACTCAAAACTGACTAGGACTCACTATTTTGGTACATGCATGTCCAGGGACAAAAATTATTCTAAAATTCATACTGACTAAAGTATCAGCCTGTTTCTTGTCCAGTTTGTTTCATAGTCTACCCCATTCATAGTATGAACACTATTCATCCTGAAATTGCAGTCAATGCCACACATTTGCACTCAAAACTGACTAGGAATCACTATTTTGGTACATGCATGTCCAGGGACAAAAATTATTCTAAAATTCATACTGACTAAAGTATCAGCCTGTTTCTTGTCCAGTTTGTTTTGTAGTGTACCCCATCCATAGTATGAACACTATTCATCCTGAAATTGCAGTCAATGTCACACATTTGCACTCAAAAACTGAGTAGGAATCACTATTTTGGTACATAATAGCATGGCCAGGGACAAAAATTATTCTAAAATTCATACTGACTAAAGTATCAGCCTGAGACTTGTCAATATTGTTTCATAGTCTCCTCAATCCATTGTATGAGCAATATTCATCCAAACATTTCAGAAAATAACACACTTTTGCACTCAAAAAGTAACTGAGAAACACTATTTTGGTTACTTGTTCATACAAAAATCAAAAAATAATAACCAAAAATTACGGAGACTACCCTTTGTACACCACATCTCTTACGGAGGAATCGATCCACTGGACACGTTAACATCTATATCAAGAACCAATCATATCCTGACGAGGAAAGTTACACTACTTAAAGTTAGTCTGTTTTTGATGGACTAGTACAAAAAGACGTCGGTACATTCGAAAAATGTACTCCATAGAAAATAACAAAACAACAAAAAGGGCTTTTCCTGCAACACCGTTGCAGAAAATGAAAAGACAATAGGTACGAGAATCAATGCTTGGGCTACGTACGATTACCCTCAGTGGAACCTACGGATTGTGGTCCGCGCCAAAATTTTCAGGACACCACATTGCAGAATATCACGGCACGCGCAAACAAAAGATAGGCAGGCGCCAGTAAAACAACACTCACAGGTAGTACAATTAATAGTAATACAGCACTTCCCGGGAGGCAGTAAATCAAGCACTTACAGTGCGTACAGTATGAATGAAAAAAACATGCCAAACGCTTCCTTCAAACAACATTATTATCATAAAAATAGCGCGCCAAATCAATCAAAGGAAAAAACGGTAAGTTGAGGTGCACGATTTAACAAAAAAATAATGGTAGAACTGAGTAGTTGCAGTCCGGTGACAGGTAAAACCATTGTTACCAATAACACAAACAGCCCGCACAGCAGTGTATCGGGAAGTGACCGAACAAACACAAACGATAGCCAAACATATAGAACCACCAACAGTAGCAACAGAAATATTCTACAGACAACAAAAGAATCCAATAACAATAACTTGGAAAACAACATTGTCAAACACGTCAAAGAAACAGCGTTCAGGAAATTTAAATTCCCGCCAGAGAATACATTTGTGAAGGCAACGATATTCAACATTGCAAAACTAACGAATAACAATGAAATACCAAACACGATCGCTATAAAGGAACAAAAGTGGAGTGGAATTTATTGCCGAGCAGTCACTACGTGTAGACACAATGCTCAAACTCTTGCCAGGAAAAACTACAAAGGTAAGCAACCAACAATAAAATGATTGCCGGCATGCACTCTTTCATAATCCTTTCTAACATTTTGGTCATATTAACACTGACATGTAGACGATAAAAGGAACAACCAGATACCAGATAGTTTCCCAGGAATGGTTCTAATCACGGACACCCAAGACGTGAACTCAGAAAATAGGTACCAATTGCACGAAGACTATCGGCGGAAAAGTTCACCAGAATTCAAATACTTCATGAAAAGAATTCTTGGAGCGGTGTCACCAAAACAGACAGACTTCAAAAGAAAATCAGTCAGAATGACAGTCAGTAACATTTTCACCCCAAGCGATGAAGCTTTTGCATTGCTTTTCCTTTACAACGACTACGACTCGTGGCTAAACACAACAAAGGGCACGAGGTTGAGAAAAAAATTCACTGACGGTAAGTCAGGAAATAAGGAGGGATGGAGTAACGAGGGACAAGATCTTTACGAATACCTAGTAAGTGAATTAGAAGAACGAAGGGAGGAACAACAGTCGAAAGAATTAGAGACGGAACTACTTAAAATGTACCAAAAACAAAATGGCAATCATAAACAACAAGATAAGGAGGAGGATGAAGAAAGTAAAAAGGGAAAAAGACGGAAGAGAAAATGTAGCTTGCTTCAGATTCTCGGCGAGGATACCGAGGAATACAAATTATACCTCGAATACATGAAAAATGAACCAGAGTAATTGGTGATAACAACATCATGAGAGTAGCACGGCTAGTTCATTATTATTTTATGGTTTGCACAATATTGTTCCGGGTCTTCTGTTCGAATATAATACAATAAACGAGGTATTTGCAAAAGCTGATAAAATACTTTCATATTCGTTACAAAATATGTTTGTTGTATTTCGGTATTTGATATGCGTAGCGTGAATATTGTGAAATGTCGGAGATTATTGCAAATGCAGATAAAATACTTTCTTATGAGTACAAAAATATGGTTGTTGGCTTTTGATATTCGATAAATGTAGTGTGAGTATTGTGAAAGCAACATAACAGAATACATTGCTGGTTATCAAGAAGCTTGTATATTTGTTAAGAAATTTGTATCAACGCTACAACAATATCAGTGTACATAGAGGATATTATTACAAAACATGAGGAGTTTTGTGTGGAAAAAACAAAAATTGAATGGCGAATAAATATTATCGGGGTAAGCATGAAACAAAATTGTAGAATAGAAAGATTCTGAAGCAAGCATGGTACGAGGGCTGAAAAAAACGGTGGCGAAAATAGACCTACTTGAAATTGTTGCGTGCAAAAATAGGTAGAGAATTATTTATTGTGCGCGCAACAAAATGTTTCGGAATTTTTAAAAACATCGCAGGAATATGATGAAAGCATGAGCATCGTTTATGTGACGAAGGACAGCCTGCTAAGCAAGAGCAACAATGCTGTGACAGTTCACAGTGTCCCAACCAGGCAACACCATGAACCACCCATCAAATGCAACAACCGGACGGTCAAGGAAAACCTCCTGAGTGTATTCAAAAATCTCCCTGTAGCCACGCTACCAAAGAGGTGCATCATCAAATGATATACAACACAGTAGTATACAACACAGTGATCTGGTTCAACTGCAGGACTACCAGTGTATGTGACACAACACCAATCAGAGAACTAATGACCAGAATACCATGCAATATGACCACGATGGGCAAGTTCCAGTTCGTGCAATACATCCAAGGACACCACAAGATCACAGACAGCAACACACTCAAACCACAAACTGTGGATGCAGTGTACCTACGCCCAACGGGGGCACTATCTGGTGGCTTCTACTATGCATATAATGTGGATACAGGTAGAAGGATCCACCAAAAGTGGGGAACCTTTCTCCCCATGCCACAGGCAGTGATCAATAAGCTGCATGGAACTGCAAATCTACAGGATATGCCTAATACGGGAATTTAGATGCAACACAAGTTACTAAGCAGTATGGAGTCAACAAGGGCAAAATGATGTTTGGAGAAGAAGGAGTGCAGGTGGCTCTAGAAGAACTCAAACAGGTACATAACAGACGAGTCATATCTGCACTTGATCCAAAGTCAATGACATCTGATATGGTGCAACAGGCACTCACATACCCCATGTTCCTCAAGCAGAAACAAGTGGGAATAGTGAAAGGGCACAGATGTGCTGATGGGAGGCCCCAAAGAGAGTTTATCTTGAAGGAAGACTCAAGAACATCACCAACTGTATCACTATACACGCTACTAACGCTAACATGTCTAATAGATGCAGTAGAAGGAAGAGATGTTGCAACTGTCAACATTCCAGGGTCGTTTCTACAGACTGACATGTCCCTGGTGGAAGATGCCTACAGCTTACTACGCTTCAATGGCATGATGGCTGAGCTCTTATGCAAGATAGTAGATCGACAACACTATGGACCAAAGATGACAAGCAGTCACACCGGCTGCATAGCTCTATTCAGGAAGGCCAAGAAAGCAATCTGTGGCACAGTCAGGGCAGCACTACTACGCTTCTGGTAGAAGATGTTAAAGCAGCTCCTGTCAACAAGGGGGTCCATTGTGAACCCACACAATCCCTGTAAAGTCAAAAAATAATCAATGGGAAGTGATGCATAATTGTGTGGTGGCATGTTGATGATATCAAGATCTCATATATGGATGCCAATGTTGTGACTAACATCATCAAAGACCTTAATCAAGAATTTTTGAAGATATCACCGCTCACCAAAACCCATGGGAAAGTCCATGATTATAAAGGCATGACCATAGATGACTCTGAGACAGGAAAGGTGAAGTTCGCCATGTTTGACTACATTGAAGATATCCTCCAAGGACTTGCAAAAAAGTTTGATGGCTGCAAAGCAGTGACACCAGAATGGGATCACCTGTTCAAGGTAAATGAGACAGCTCCCAAGCTGGAGCAAGAGGAACCAGAGGCACTCCACAAATATATGGCCAAGCTGCTGTTTGCAGCAAAGAGGGCGCGACCAGACATCCAAACAGCAGTAGCATTACTTTGCACATATTTAAGAGGGCCAGACCTGGATGATCAAAAGAAACTGAATTGAGTAATGTCAAGAAACACACTTCCTGCCACTAGTACTCAGATATGATGGAACCAGTGACATATACTGGTATGTGGATGCAGCGTTTGCAGTGTACAAGGACATGTAAAGTCACTCTGGTGGGTTCATGACCATGAGTCAAGGAACAATCATTGGGTCTTCCATCAAACAGAACCTCAACACAAAGAGCTCGACCAAGGACAAACTGTTTTCTTGTGTTGATGCCCACATCGAAATGATCTGCTGGGTGTGATACTATCACAAGGTCCAGGGCCAATTCCTCACAGACAACACAACAAGTGATGGCCCAAATGATGACGAGGATGAAAGCAGCAACATCCTGTATCAAGACAATGAGGCATCGATTTGTCTCAAACGGAATGGCAAAGCCTCAAGCACCAAATGAACCTGACACATCAAAATCTGCTATTTCTTTGTCACTGACAGCGTGACAAAAGGGAAGTACCAGTGAGTACTGTCCAACCAAGGAGATGATTGTGGACTACTTCACCAAGAAACCATTGCAAAGGTCACTACTATCAAGGAAGCTCAGAAACCTTGTAATGGGGATCTCCAAGAAATCAGGCTACAACAAATACAAGCAAGCCAAAGCAGTACACCATTTGAGCAATGATGTGATCATCAACAACTCAACGGAAGTTGCGTGATTGACAATATACAGGAGTGTGTTGAGTATTGAAACAAATGAGTGCGCACAACCACCAAAAATGTATGCCCGTGTATTCAACATAGGCCAATCTGACAGCAGATGCTTGTTAAAACAACCCAAATCAAGAATAACAAGAAACCAGAAATATATCTAAAACGTCAAGAATATCCAAGATTATGAGATCATGGTGTGACATGGATGGGTGCTGATACACGTGTATCATGTAACCAAACAAATGTTGAACACAATAATATTCTCATTATTTTTAATTTGTCTACTAGTCAACAGGGTTAACACGAGGATATATTCTCTTTTAGGCTTGATGTGATTCTCACCGAGAATCGTATCCAATCTAGACCAATCAACAATATCTAGTACCTCTCGAGTCTAAAAAAGCAAAAATTGATTTATTAACTTCATAAACTAGTAGATACAGTACAGAACATACAAAAGTGTGAAACCAATGGTGCTCAGCACGAACCTCAAAACGACTTAACATTGTGCAGAGAGGGCAAGACCTAGGGCATCAAGATGCGAAGCCGACTCGCCATCCGGGCAAGATCTGGGGCTCCCGGCGATGCTGAAGGTGACTCGCCATCCGAAGAAGCAACCACCGGGTCCAAGTCCTTGACGGCCGATTATCAGTCACCGAGAACGAACGACTTGAAATTGTAGCTGACGAATAATCCAAGAAGCAGTATCATACTCACCAAGAGTGCAAGACTTAAAATGAAAGCTGACGGATAACCCGAAGCATTTTTTTTAATCGTGCCTATGGCATCAATGGCTTGCATTCACAGCATTGCACGTACTGCCGTCATTCAGACTTTGAGGGTGCTGACCGCTCAAACTGTCAATAGTTTTGGACGAAACATACCAACAAACATTGCATTACACTTTAAACCACGACCAAGCGTTCTGCCACCGTAGTTGTTGACAATCAGACCGGAATGGATCTTGCTACAGTCCATTTATGTCACAAGTATAGCGACGCTTACAAACACCAAAAGAATTTCGCAAATATCAGGAGTGGCCAAACCACTTCAGAGAGGCTAACCGTGGAGTACAACACCGGAGCCTTTACGACCGGGCGTGATTGGTGGTATGTTGCTTTCACCGCGCCCGATGGATCATTCTACCAGTCCAATCCCCAAAATGGGAGGAAAGTTTTGGATGGACTCGAACAGGTTGGATTTTACGCTACAAATGTTATCAGTGGTTTAAGTGTCTTTTCAGCATGCGCAACGGGCTCTACTGCTGTTGCAGTTCAAAGAGCAGGCTATGACTTGATTGCGAAAGGTTATTCCGCTTACGGTGGCGCTGTAGGTCTCGCGGCGACGATCGGTCTTTTAGTTGCCAACACATAGATGGACACTGTGTCAACTGCTGGCTTCAAGCAGCACATCCTCCGGACCGAGGACGAAGGATGGGACACCACGATTGTTATCAAGAAAGATGAGATCCTTTTCAAATCGAATAGTGGAAAGTCGACTACAGGCGTTAGAAAGGAATGAGTAGAAAACAACGACTCGCTCCACTTCTGAGTGATAGACACCAGTAACCGTACTACGAGTAGTATGAGGAGAAGTTACTACACGTGAAAATGAGTGATCGAAGAATTAATTCCACTAGAGCTTTTGTCTCATACGGTCCTCGGGTATAGAATAAGGTTTAGTAGGAGATTCAATAAGATTCAAGACGTACGTATGCACAACAGTATGCGTGACTCGAAAAACTCCCTTTCCAATAACCCCATTAAAGTTGTAGAATAGTTGGATGTTTGCAAGATTCTAGTTAAGTTTCGTTGGATTTGTTGTTTTCTCTGTAGTAGCTTTCGGACAAAATAGATGGCTTCTCGAGTGACATTATGACTTTACCGTGGTCTGCGCCTTTGCCGTGACAATTGCTGCCCGCCCTTGGTCGATTGTCTCAAGGAGTGCTTCGACCTCGTAGGATTGATATCTTCGTTCCGTCACTGACCTTCCGAGTGACCTCTTGCCCTCCACAAGGATAAAAGCAGAGAAGCGATCCTGGACAGTTTGATCGACACGTTAACAGTCCTGATCATCCAGGAACAGATGATCCCTACACGACTGGGCTGTGTGATTTGAGCTGTTCTCAAGCTCAATGAAGGAACACTTTTCACGCAATGCTTCTTCACGACTTCAACGGATTGCGTAACCCTCTCTTACTTTCACCAAGTATCTAATGGGGGACGAAAACAAAAAGATCTAAGAAAGATCGACTATTGCCGTACTACCAAGTATTTAAATACATGTATCTAAAGTCAAGGTTTGAAATTGAGTGGAAGTTAACGAGGTATTAAATATGGTCTTTTTACTGACTCTTTTTCTTGTGACATGCAGTGAAAACGAGATTTCCAAAATCAGTTGGGGATTTTCTTTCCAAAATCCCACAACGATGGGAATCCCGAGCATGAGGTAGTGTTTCAAGATAGGTACAGTGTAATATACATGGAATCTGACAAATACTTAGCCACCACGATGTCCTGATATGTTCACCGAACGAACGAACTGGCTTTCCACCTGTGGTCGAAGTTTTGTCAAGCCCTGGCAAGAGTACGTCTGTGTGGAACGTCTAGTTCAATCGTCAAACAGAAGAGCCTGAATCGATATCCATGTGGCCGGTGACGGTTGCTTACAATGCGTGGTATTTTCAAAATTTAATTCTCTTCGGCATACCAATTTTCTTCATCTTTTCTTCAGTCATGAACGAAGTATTTTCCGGAGTTGTGGAAAGTTTCGTTGGGCTGCTGGCATCGGTCTTCGTCAAATCTTCCTGAAAAGTCAATGCCAGACAGAAAACAAACCGATTGACAAAAGGCGCACGAAATCGAGATGAGATAATTGACTTCCATAAATCACAGTTAGCAGTTTTGTTTCGATTCGACTGACACTCACCTCTGGAAATGCGAAGCAGCCATGGGACATCATTTCTTTATCTGCCGCGCTTAGTCGGCCCTTGACGTCGTATTCGTAATCGGTATTGATAGATTGTTGACTCATGATTGAATGTTTAGATGTAACAGTGGTTTACTCGTTTGCGATTATGTTCGATTTCGTGCTTTGTTCAGACTTTTCAATGAAAATTTTCAATGCAAAAGTCGACGTTGTTTTTCGGAAGAACGTTCGGATCATGGAATTGTTCGTGTTCGTATTCTACGGTAGGTAAGATTACTACTGCAGCTTTTCAAGCGTCTTTTCTTCAAGATAACCTCTGCGAATTTCGCATCGCAGATGATTCCCTTTTCCTTAGGTATTGTTACAGACACGACAGCAGGCACGATCGTTAAAAACATCCGCTGTAGTTTGGAATACTGGTAGAATACCGTCAAGGTTTATTAAATTACGATATTCCCTAGTCAAAAGAATCTCCATTCTTATTTTGATGACACAGTAAAACTTACTGAATACAGTATGGAAATAATGCGAGGAAAGGGTTCCCACGCACGCGCTCTACTGACAACCCGTTTTTAAGATCGATAGATTTCCTTGTACCGGTATGATTACCGGTACATTCCTCTCCCTTTGTTAAGTTTGTCGTGTGCAAACAAAAATAAAACTCCGACCTTTCCACGTCATTTTAACTCAACGCAGCATCCAATCAAAACCATCGAACTCACCAAAGATTCATAACTACGTTCCCACCGTATGATCAGGGATAACGCGACACGCCACACGCCGAGTGCGCGCCGTCCCCATCATTGACCAAAAATCTCAAAAACTTTTTTCTAAATTTTTCATTCCCATTTTCACTTCATATCACTGCTGTTGAAGGAGTGAGTACTAGTACTAGTAAAAGACCATTTTACCTCATGAACTTTCAATCAACTTCAAAGCTTGACTACACTTATTGTTCATTCACGTTGCAGTAGTGTAATAGCCAGCATATCTGGCCCCTCTATTAGTAGTAGCTTTACAAGAATGGTGCTGTAGTAAGCAAAAAATCCTTCTTGTGCACCACATCAAATCGTCCGACTCATACCGGTAGGACTCAATATCTTTTTGATGCGCACCGCCATTTTAAAAAATAAAGGAGGGAGATCACCAGTGGTGGGTCAGATGATTCATCACCTGTAATCTCCTTCCACAGTACACACTCCAAGTAATAATAATGGTTTACTTGATGTGATCAAATAGCAGTTCTTGCTTTGATGTCCATTGAAGGCTCCTACTAGTAGCAATACTCTAAATATTTGATGTCCATTGAAGGCTACTACTAGTAGTACTAGTAGCAATACTCTAAATAATACAAAGTAACAATTATAGTAGTTTGACATCAAAAAGAAACAGCCCCAACTTAAATAATAGTAGTAATGGTTTAACACTTCAACAAATAGTTATTCTCTCAACAACTATAATAGTAAAGGTTTGACGTTAAAAACTGCATTAATATGCTGAAATAAAGAATCAATTTTAGTACCAATGAATATTTGTATTCTATAAGCCTTCATGGTTTTGCAGGGAAGTCAGCATACTCCTCCTAGCCATTAAACACATGTTGTTACCATGTTTGTCTTTTCCTATACAAGCTATTTGATCTCATTCTTTCTGACAGCACTTCTTCATCCATTTACCAATAAGTTTCTTGTTAGTTACTATCGTGGATGCAAAATGGGTTTTACCAACAATCTCAATGATATAGTAGGACCATAAAAATCCATTGCCATCCTTTAATGACTTCTTTAATTGGTGTGTCATGAGCACAAGCAAGGATGGCAAGAATCTCAATAAAAAGGGAGACGTAACAGTTCTCTGCAAACCAAAAATCATCCCAGTTGGTGTCCCCAAAAAAATTAAAGACTTTGATTCAAAAACATTTTCTGCACCATAATACTTCTTCCTTGTGAATTGCTAACCAGCAAGGCTCAACAGTGCCCAATTCCCTTTATAATGTTACTTACTACTGAAGCCATGTCTACTGTGCCACATTCCCTAAAAAATGAGGACATTGAGTGATTCCCACCACCATTTAGTGAATAAAAGACCAAAGTAATGAAAAATATTTGCAAGTGCATAGATTGAATAGATTTTTGGTGCACCCAACGGATGAATATTTTTATTAACTGACGAATTTGGAACTTGGAATCTCACTCCGAGCAAATTTGGAATTCCGAATCTCTACATAAGAAACAGTAACTGTCTGTTTAATCACTACCCACGCAACCTAGTACCTGCCCATTTTGGCAAGCAACCCTGTTAAGTGATGGCCAGCAGTTGAAATTTCAGAATTTTTTGTGTACCATATTGATTTGCTACAATTTTCTATCCTTGCTAAAACACTTAAGTTGCTTCCCAGCAAAAGCAAACACTCTTTCGCGAAACACTTTTTTTTTTGAATCCATTGACAATCAACATGGTGCTGGAGTTAGCACTGCTTGGATACTACTACTATGACAACTACTCAACCCCTGATTACAATTACCCACTGCTTGGCAAGGAAGATAAGAAAAGAAGGGATCATAGAACTCCTAGGATTACAATTCAGAGATACAGTCAATCTGCTTTCATGTATCTCTATTGATCTGGCAATGATCAAGCCCTTCTCAATTGCTGTGGAGTCAACCATGTAGTATTAAGAGAGCTCCTTGATTTGGTTGAGCCACTCTACAACTTGTACACTGTTGATAAGAACACTGGATCGATTCAGAAGTTTAAGCAAACAAAACACGACTTTGTTCAAAGGAGAGAGTCTGATGCAACCGGAGGTCTTGCTCTTATTTTATTCTGGTTCCAAACCAGAGGATCAGCAGCAAGAGCAGTTGCTATAGTAGCGTTTGGATTAACAGCTTCTCCTGTGTACAGCAGATGGCTGAAATTTGGACGCAAACTCCTTCTTTCTGCATTACAAGACCATCCTGCTGCAAAAGTTTGCTTGCCAAATGAAGAAGAGACTCAACAATAAGCTGATGCTATTGCTGCTAAGTATCCAGCACTTGGTCCACAGAGAGTATGGGGTGCTTGCAACGGGTTTAAACTGCATCTCCAGCAGTCTAGTGACTGGACAAAACAGAACCAATACTACAATGGTTGGACTCATGCTACATACATCAATAGAGTCTTTCTTTTCTGCATGGATGGGAGGATCCGGGCTTGTGTCTTGAATGCTCCTGGGTCTTGGCATGATAGTACTCAGGCCAACTACGGGCTGTATGAAAAGATGGAGCGTATGTATGAGCTGTATAAGGCAAAGGTTGTTGCTGATTTGGCGTTTAAGTTATCTACAAACGACTACCTTATTAGAAGTAGTCAATACGGCCCTCTAACAGCTCCTGTAGAAATACCTGAGGGTAAAAACGTGCCATTTGCAAGGCTATTGCAGTAAACAGACAAGCAACTAACGTTAGACAGATGTCTGAATGGGGGATGAGACAGATCCAAGGTGGGCTCCCTTGACTCAAAGATAACATGTTGCTGGAAGAAACTAGAGACAGGAGGATCATTCTGAAGCTTGTCATGTTGTTGTACAATTTCCAGACAGCTAGAGTTGGAATCAACACCATACTCAACACCTACATGAGTAAGACTGAAGGTTTCAAGTTGCACGACTTTTTCTCATACGATTGGGTACCAACCGAAACCGCAAACCATGTATTTTAGAGTCGAATAGATTGATTTGATAATTGATAGTAGTTACAAATTAGCATTACAAATTAGCATTATTTAGAGCAGTTGGCGATACGTTCAAATAATTTTGCTCCAGCGCACCTCTAGTGGTTTTGGATCCCTCTTTTAAGGGGTTGCAATAGAGTAGTAGTAGCCTTCGTAGCCTAAGTATTTTCTGTCTGGAGCAATGTTGGTAATGTTGTTGAGTTTAACGAATTAATTAACTAACTAATCAATTCCTAATGAATTGTCTGTAGTTGTGATGCTGCTGGAGGCTGTTTACTTTTCTTTTGAGCTTTCCCCCTTCAGCATTAGTAACATTAGTAACTTGGGGAGTAGTAACCTGTGGAGTAATAGGAGATGTAGTACGACCAACGTAGCTGCCGCCACTAGTTAGTTGAACAAGGAGTGACTGCAACAAAACCTTCCTCTCTTCATCTGCCTTGTCCTATTATTGTTGCTGGAGTTCGAATGTCTGCTGCTGAAGCTTTCTATCCTCTCTTCCCTCATTCAATACTGCAGCAATCACGTTCATGGCTTAGACCCTCTCTGTCCACATCTTCCTGGCCGTTTTGATTGACAAGGTACTTCTTATATAGCTTGGGATCAAATGACCCTGGGATGTTAGCCGTGGCCACGTCTCTTTCCTCAATAGTATCGATGAGATACAAAAGCATGAGAGCATAAAGGGACACTGTTGATGATGAGGCCTCTTCTTTGGAGATGAAAGCTCGTTGTGATCTGCCATCTGCACACCCTCGGGCTTTCACTTTCCCACAGCGTTTGTGTTTGAGGAACACGAGGTATTGGAGTGAGCGTTGCACTTGTTCCTTGGTCATGTTGTGTGGGTGAATGGGAGCTACCACTTCCATGTCGTGCATTTGTTTCAGCTCACTTAAAATAGCTTCTACACCAGACTCTCCAAATAACTCAAGGCCCTTTTTTACCCCTTATTGTTTTGTGGCAAGTGTCACGTCTAGGCTGTTGTATTGTTCTAGTGCTCATGCTACCAGAACAACAATGTGATGTTCCTTTTCTAAAATGTTTATGGCCAATCAAAATCCAGCAGAGAAGAAAGATCGGTGGTGAGTGGTGGGCTCATAGCCCTCCCCTGCTTTAAATTTGTTATGAGTCCAAAGCACAGTGGGTTGGAGATTGTATTGTGGTTCAGTCAGGGTTGACTCGCCCTCCTCAGGGCTTGCTGGTGCCTCAGTTGTGGTTTTGGTGTTGTGTGACTCGTTTGCTTGACTATCAGGTGGATTGTCATTATGGGCGGCCGGCTCGCCAGCCGGCGCGTTATGATCAGTTTGATTGTGTGTAACAGGGACGGCGGGCTCGTCATTGATTACTACTTGTGTTTCGGCCGCATTCTCTGAAGCTTGTTCTACTAGTGTGGTGTGCGACTCTGTTGGGGCCTCATCTTCTGCTGTTGCTGCTGCGTCCGGATAGTTGCTGGCCTGGTCTGTCTTGAGTTGAATGGCAGTGTTCTCAAAAATAGAACTTCCTTGGCTTTTGAGGGACACTCCTGTGAGGACATTGTCAGCAGTGGCGTCGCCGTCCAGGTCAGGGCAGTAGGAAGGGTCAGTGGTGCCGTCAGCTTGGTCAAGAGAGCTCTTGTCAATATCCAGTATGGTGGTGTTGCCTAAATGGTGACCAAACATCAGCCCATTGGGGGCCTGTTGTTCAGTGGCAATGGAGTGAACACGCTGGATGACAGTGTCAGTCATCTGGACAAGCATGGCTGACCGGCAATGGATACGACAGCCAGTCTTGAGATCAAATAGAAAGAAACCGCCTTGCTTATTGCTAGAGGGACGTAGATAAATAGCGCCGGTTGCACGTGGTTTCATTGTTTTATCTTGTACATCCTCATGCCCTAACACGTAGTCACCAAATTGAAATTTGCAGTGTCGATGGGCATTGATATTTTCCCCGGTGATGATTTCTCAGGCTGACAGAGTGGTATTTAGACCACTGGTCATGGTTGAACTGTTAAGCCAAAAATCCATGCCATTGACTAGTCCGATGACCATCCTCGGGGGTATTCTGTCAAATGGGACTGCTGCAAACATGCATTGACAATGTTCCTTACTTGTCTGGTTGTCACGTTCAATGTGGGGCTCATGTTCATTCCAGGCAGTCACATATAGAGTGACAGAGGTCGTCATGGATAACAACTCATTGGTGAGGCAGGAAAATTCATTGTTGCCAAACACCTGAGTGACAGAGAAACCTCGCCGGTGGTAGATCTCAATAACGGCCTTGAGACAGTTCAATAGCGTCAACTGGCGGGCATCATTGATAGCCTGGCTGGTACAAAAACAGATGTGATGTGATGTGGTCCAGAAAAACTTGATTCCATTGACTGTGTAGATGTCTATTGCCAGGGTAATGTCCCTATAGTGGGCTAACACCTCAGGTGGCACATGCAGCACATCATCCCAAATGTGTTCTGGTTTGCAGCAAACGGTTTTCCCTTTGACGATGTTGGTGTTTACTCCAAAAATATCCTTGGCCATGAGAACATCCTTCCTTGTAGTAGAGCAATCCTGAATCCGGTTGTTGCTGATCATGTGTAGGAGCTCTTTAGTGCTGGGGAACCCCATGATCTCCTGTAGGCGACGGGCTTTCTCTGCTCTTTTGATATTGATGTTCGAGTAGAATTCTTTCTTCCCCTCTTCTGTAGTAATTGCAAATACAGCCTCATCTTGTTCATTCATATTGCAGATGTAGAGGTTGTTGTTGGCTCTATGGAACTGGCGTGTAGCCCCATTGTTCTTGTGCACATAGAATGATTGTGAGACGCTTGTGTCCAGTTTTACTCGATACTTGTCAGAGACTAGGCCCAGTGACAGGTTGTTTGCAATTCCCCCTTCCAGGTACCATACCATCCCAAAGCCAGGGAAGTCCCCTAGCATGGTTGTTGCAACACTTCCAGCATTGCAGTGGATCACAATTCAGCCATTGTTTGGGTGTGGCCAAATGTTTCTCAATAGTGCTTTGTTGCTACTCACATTGCATGAAGCTTGGCTGTCAAGCAAAAGGAGATTTAGATCAAGCTTCCTGTGGTTCTGCACTAATAGGAACTCAATGCTATTGCTAATTGTTGCCTCAGCTTGGCAACCACTCTCCCCACTCATGGGCTTCTCACTCCTGGAAATCTCACTCCTGGGCTTCTCACTCCTGGTGTACTGACTTGATTCAATGGACCATTTGTCGTTTGATTCGTCACCATCTGTTCCGGAATCGATTGAGCCTTCACTGTCACTCTCCCCGTTGGTTTGTTGAGGAACAAGCAGTGGCACCCCACCACTGTCCGACAAGGAGTCATCCTTGTCAATGATTCCTGTGCTGTCGCTGTCCTATGTCATCATTTCCATGTTGCTTATCTGCATGAAACACAGCTCATCCCCAAACGTTTCAACTTTCAGGATGCCATTCATGAATAATTGGTGTGCTTCCTGAACTGCCTCGTTGATGGTCTCTCCATGAGTGAGAAAAGCAGTTCCTTCAAATGTCTTTTCTGATCCTTGCTTGCCATTCCCATTGGGCTGGGTTCCTTTGCTGTTATTGCCGCTTTTGCTGTTGTTGTGTTGTTTTTGGTTGTTGCTTTTGGTTGTTTTGAACCTGAGAAGCATGTCGAGTGTATTGGAGGTATTGATTGGGTACGCATCCTTCTTTAGGCAGTATTCATCCTTCAGTAGTAGCCCCTGCAGGTTTCTGTGGTTCTTGCAATTCGAACCCTCGATGATTTGCACTGAGAGCAAGATCTGTTCTGCTGTTTCAATGATAGGCTTCTTATCAGCCTCTGTCATCCCTGCATAGTCACTGTATTTCTTGTCAGGGAAAACACGCTTCATGGTGTATCTGGTCAGTTCTTCAGACACAATCTGAATTCCTGCTGCCTTCATAACTTCAAATCACATTTGTATTTCCTCCACGTACTTTGTTGGGTCTTTGGACGCACCGTGGAACGCAGTGAGGAATTTCTTCATCTTCATGAGTACATCCACAGGAGGACAGATGGATGATTCATTGTCTCTGTAACATATCTCTTTCAAGTATTCAAGTAGTTTCAATGTGTTGGCCTGCTCTTCCACTGCTGTCCAGTCGTCCTTTGCCTTTAGCTTTTCCGTGATGCCGGAGCTTAGCTGGCCATGCATGATGTCAAGCATTTTCATAAGGTCCTCCTCGTATTGCTTTGCACGCTTCTTGATTCCCTTCTGCTCTTTGACCCATAGTCTGCTGTAGAGTTCCTTCTTGTGCAAATCCACCACTCCATTGTTGGTCCACTTCTCTGCATCCGGGAATGCGATTGTGAAGTTCTCTTCCGTGAGGCCCTTTAGTGTCGGCATGGGCTTCCCCAAGTTGGGATTCATATTTCCTGAAGCAATCTTTGCAGCCTTGCAGAACGTATTGAATTGCTGTGATATAGGTGTCTTGTGATCAAGGCTGTGGTCAATGACAATACCTTTCATTTCTGTCTGATCTTGTCCTTGGAAACGGCTGCTAGGCGTCAATCCTTGTGTGTTGAGGCTATTTCTTTGCCCCCATTGTCTTTGGCGATCACTGTCCTTTTGCTTTCTGGGGTTGTTTGCCCCTCCATTGTTGTTGGATTTTGCCTTGGTATCCATTGTTTTGCTGCTTATAAATGTGAATCTGGAGTGATCTCTAACAGATAATGTGAGTGATTAACATGTGCCTTGGATATAACTCAACAGGGCTAATGTGTTGTGACTACAACCTCCTCGGAGTTCCTCAACGGGGCTAGTTGTATTTGAGGTAGAAATGGCTATGGTGATTTCTGCTTACCGGTACTTTTAATTTTATGTTGAATTCAGTGTCTTTCAAGCACGTGATGCTACAGAAATACGCAAACACCTTAAAGAACAAAACTGAATCTAACTTGAGATTACTCTATGTCCTGTTAGTGAGATAAAATTAAAAGTATGTGCCGATCGAATAAATGATGCAATTGTCTCATTTCTGCCTCGGCCCGTGTACGTTTGTACTGAGATTGTTGATTACTGGCTGGTACACTTTTTACCTAACGCCATGTTTTTAGTAATTTGGTAAATGGTTGCGCCGTAGTAACCGTCTGTGCTATGCTCCAAAATTTTGCGTTTATGTTGCAAACAACTCTCAAGACTATTTTAATAGAAGTCGAGCATATTCTTGTCTTGCAATTTTCAATTGTGCTCATGCATCTATGAAACACATTTGGCTATTAATCGGTGAAGAAGACGGTTTCTGACGAGTCGAAAATTGGGAGGAAACGGATACGGAGTACAAATCAACAAAGCGTGCTTCAGTTTTTCTAATGGTATTGGATAAGCTATTTTAATAGCAAGCGTCGAGTTCACTCAACACTTTACCTCTGTGTAAGGAGGAAAAAGGGATCTTCTTCTGGGGAACAGTAAAACACGTTGAAAATTTTGTGACACCAACAACTTCCAATCCATCGGATGGGATGAGAGGATGTCACCGTTATGGAACAACGATAGTCCCTCACATTTCTGTGATTCCGATTCAAGCCGAGACATAATTTGACTAACCAACGAATAGTGATTGTGTAACCAACCCTTCGATCAACATGGTGTCTTCGATTGAGGAAAATGGAGCAAGCAAAACCAAATCTTCGTACTCTGAGTATGCGTAAAGCCAAATTAGAAGCAGAAAGTTCTCTTGTTTGCCAATGTATTCAAAGAACTAATTTCTATTACTTTCATTTATGCGACCTTTGTAAAAACATCGTCGACGGAAAGTTTTCTCTTTGGTGCCTTGAGTTCGCTAAGAGGCTTAGCTGGCATACCGTACCAAATGACACCAATCATTTTTTCATCGTCGGGAGCGCCTGCGACTTTCATAATTTCCGTTGGATCAATACCCAAAGCTCCAGTCATCCACTTTGTTCCAACACCATCTTCAGCCAAGGATTGCATAAAGTTTTGTGCGGCACACGCAACAGTAGCGTGGTCCTCGAGTGCGAGTTTGGCCGAAATTCCACCATTCTCGTCGAGATGTTCTGTCTTTACGGAGAAAACAACCCACCCTGGAACTCCAGCAAACATTTTTGCTTTGTCTTCGTTCAAAGCCTTCAGCTTTTCAACAGCTTCAGGACCGAGGTCGTACATTCGTGTTGGCTCCGACAAAAAATGGTTTGGTGCCATCAAAGCGGCTTTTGCATAGCAAAGATAATATTGACGCGGTGAGTTCCATCTGATCGTCGATAAAGGCACACACCAGTTTCATTTTGAGTTCCAATGATTGTGTTTCGTGCTCGTTCCCTCTTACCTTCGGCAGCCTTGGTGACAGCTTCTTCCGGAACTTTGTCGTCGGTAAACTTTACGACAGATCGTCGGATAGGAAGTCCGTTAGCGATGGAAAAGGTGAAGGCCGATGTGGCGGCGGGCAGGGCAGCAAGGATAAGAGCAGTGATCTTCATCTTGGAATTAAATCTTTTGGTCTGTACTTGTTAGGTCGGAAAGAATGAAAGTACAAAGTGATATGACAAATAAGATCGGTGCCGAACGCAAATCAGGATCGGTTTCAGTGGTGATGGATGAGAAGGATCGTTGATGGAAACTCTTTCGAGAGAGATGATGAACTTGACTCAAGTTTTGATGCTCGAAGTTGGAAAAAATACGTGACTGACAAATCTTGAATTACGTCATACCGTTACGCCATTTGAATTTCCCTTTCACGAACCCGTCAGTCCCGTTTGGAAGAAGAACACGGCCCCTCTGAACAACTGACATGCAAGTCGATTCAACTACGAGTAATTACGAGTAAGATTCGTACTCGTTGCGCACCGGTAATCTACCGTAAGCTGGTAACTCGTAGTTAGTCGTACCATTCGTCAACTCAACTCTTACTCGTACGGTACGGGACTTTCAGAGTTCCGGCATTCGTAGCTCACGGCCATTGAAATCAGGCCCGGAAATCAGTTTTCTTTCGAAACGGTCGATACCGGATACCGGAGACGACATCGGCCATCACCATTCTTTCTAGCTGGATCATCCTTTCAAACCGACATCTCACCATCGTACCGGAGACAACAACTCAAACTTTATTATTAGGAAAAAGATGTCGACAAACCGCAAATGCCAGGTGTGCCAGAAGGAGGCGTCGAAAAAATGTTCGAGATGCAGCCTTGCATGGTACTGTACGGTCGAGTGCCAGAGAACGGACTGGAAACAGCATAAATCCGTTTGCAACTCAGAATTTCAGTCGAATCAATACGAATTACACAAAAAGGCATTCGATGCGATTATCGAGAAGTACAATTTGAAAACAGAGAAAAGGTCGAGTGAAATTGCCGAACTATTGACGAATGGAACGGACGGTGTCAATGCGCCGGAATTTGCTGAAAAGTTCGGTATGGAAGTTCAAGAAGCGGTTGTCTTCCTGGAATGGATCAAGGTCGGAATCAATTTCAAAGCACAGGCCATCGATACGGCGAAACAAGCTGGTTTTAGTGACATTGCCAAGAAAGCGAAAAAAGGAGGAAAACAAAAACGATAAAAGTTTCGTCCGGAGCAAACGGTTCTCTGAGCAATCGCATGGTCATTTTTAGCCGTAGGAGATCGACACTGACAAGTACGAAAAAAGCTACAAGTATTTTTTATGGCATTCCGAAGTGAAAGCTGGGAGAGATGGTGCGTACGATATTGTTCTTCGAGCCAAAGGATGCAACGCGCGATCTTGGAGATATCACTCTTATCAACTGTTACAACACCGTCTCATTCGCAAGAGAAGATATTCTTTCGACCACGCCTCCCCCCCCCCCCCCCTTCCCACGCTACGCGACGTGGCGTTGATTCCAAAACAAATGGCTGCTACTCCGGGACACTCATGTCTCTCATCCACCACTATCAATGAAAACTATTTCAAAGAAGAAAGTGACAAGCATTACCAAAATAATGAAAGCTCTCTCGTTTCCATGTGTTAGTTAATCTCCAGTTCGAAACTCGACTCAAAACATATGTGGTAAATTGTTTTTGATGTAGCGAGAATGGAGCTTCTGGCAGGTTCTTTGCGTTTAGAAATTCTTTCCCCTTGGGTCAAAGCATAGTACTAGTAGGTACCTCCTATCCCATGCAGTTTTTGGTCAAACAAAGATATTACCAGTCTGGGTCGTGCTAATAGATTGGTGGTTACGGGCCCAAAAATAAACCAGCGTTTCAAATTCGTTCCGGTTATCATCAATGAAAAACCAAAAAATGACAACGGTAACTCGAGACTACCGGTAACAGTTATTCCATTCATCGTTGTAGGTTGCACACCCATCCATGCCACTCTAGAAAACTACTGTCTCCTATTCATTGCATATATATACAGGTGCAAACTAATTCAAGCTGAACATGTACCGTGCCGTGCCTACCGGTGTACCAAGAATCTGTTCAAATGAGATTCGACTTGCGGCCAAGCTTGCCATGCTTGGAGCCTCTCAACGTGCGGATTGCACTAGTAAATATGTATTGTACTGTACTGCTGCACTGTACTGTTGGAAGGAATTCGTCACAACTAGAAGGTCAAAGAGGGCGTCGTGATACATGTATGCCGCGGTGGAGTTCATAGCCCAGAATCCACAATGGCTATTGTTTCTTTGTATTCTTGTTATTTATTTTAGGTTTAAAAAGTCCTTTTTTGGATCTTGTTCTCAAAATCGGTTAGGTTCAAGGCCGGAAACGAGACAAGACGATTCATCATTCACAGCACTACTAGTAGTACTAGTACCTACCTGTGTTCAATTCAATTACTTCTATTCAAGTCTCAATTCAATTCAATTCTATTCTATTCTATTCTATTCAATTTACACACCAAGCAAGAGGATGTATGGCATGATACTACTATTTCTGCACCAGCATGCGCGCGGCTTAATACTACTAGGTCGCGAGGACCTTGTTCGCAAGAACAACAAGAACTCATATCAACCTTTCTGGTGGTTTTAGTAGAGTGGTGCGTTTTATTATGTTTATATAACCTGTGGGAGGGAGTGACTCCTCTCTATAATCTAAGATGTAATTACAGTCATCTGATGCTACTAAACTAGAAAGTGAGACAATGGATTATCTTCCTGATGTCCATCCAACTACCAGTTAGATTATATACTACTATGCCGTAGTATGATGCTAATGGTGATCGGAGTACGAATACGTACTCGTACCGTACGGAGGAGAGAAGGAGTGATACATTTATCGTGAGAAGGAAGCAATCTTGTCGATGGTACGTACGCTATGCTATGTAGATATGCGCTGTATGCATACATGTAGAGAGTGCAAGTGAGAAAGTGTCCGGTGTCCTGCATACAGCAAAGAGAGCTAGGATTGATATTATTATGAGGGCTCGGGCACTGAGAATGTTGCCCTCTTCCTAAATAATTTGGTTCTCAAACTTCCGGTACGTACGTACAGTACCGTACGTACCGAAGATTAGAAATAAAAGGCTCGCGACGATATATAAATAGTCACCATTAAATGCCAACTGGGTTCATGAGACAAATTCCGTGTCACTCATTTTCAATTGCATTTAATTACTGTTCGTTCATCTCAATAATGCGTACGAAGTACTCGTACTCGTAGTAAAGTTACGATAACGAATATGGCAAAAAAATTTATCAATAATTGCGCGCCTTCTTTTGGCATAGCAGGTACCAACGAGTTCTAATGTGACACTATGGCATCACTATGCTGCGTTACAATGTTCAAGGTGTTACGATTTTTTTGGGGACAATACCGGTAGGTTCGTACCGGTAAGATTACGATACAGTAATTACCGGTATGCGATAGGCAAAACGTGACATAAAACAAAGCAACAGCAAGGCAAAGACACCAGTTACTGATTTGACCAAGATCCCCGGGTCTGATTCAACTCCAATACAGATAAGAAAATCGGGTGAGTTATGAAATCTCTCTGAATGCACATGCATTACGAGTAATTACTCGTACCCAAACCAAACACCCTTTTTCTACGATTCTCATTTTAGTCATTGCGTGACCGTCATTGGAAATACTACTACCGGTACTCGAAACATTGTACCGGTTGGAATATTATCTAAAACAACATCATTATTTCAACCAACGGCATGGTGCAGCAGACCTTTTAGCGTTTGTCGGATTATTCTTGCAACCAGAGTATTGCTTCTATTATTATTACTGTTGTTACTATTATTTGTTTTGCTTAGCCTACACACAACACCATGGCGCAAAACGTTTGGCAACACCGAGCTCCCGGTCGTGGTCGTGGCCGCGGCGGCTGGGGTGGCCCGGCCGTGAATCCAGGAATGATGGGCATGGGCCGCGGAGGGAGGGGTGGTCCGGCGAGGTGGTCCGGTCATGTATTCCGGGAGGAACGGCGGCGCCGGCGGCAGGGCCGGCCGCGCAACGCCCCCGTGGGTGAACGGCGGCGCCGGCAGGGGAGGAGGTGGGGGTCGTGGCGTGCCTCCCGGAATGGGCGGTGGCGGTGGTGTTCCGACGATGTATTCCGGAATGGGCCACGGGCGCGGCAGGGGTGCTGTTGCCGGCCAGCAACAACGGATGCCACAACAAGGACAAGGACAAGGACAAGGACGAGGAATGATGGGCCGTAGTGGTGGAGGCAGAGGCGGCCGCATGATGATGCCCGGTAGCGGTTGGGGCCGTGGGGGCGGCAGGGGCAGGGGCAGGTCCAAGATTCCTTCCAAGCTCGATGTCTTCAATCGATACATCGGGTACAAGATCAACGGTTTTATGGAGCGAGAGGACCAAGAAAGCCTGGGAGCTGCCTTTCCGCAGTTTACTCCGCCTCCCCTCACGCCGGAGCAACAAAAAATGCTCCTGATGCGGAAACAATACAAAGCAATGATGGAGCAGCGAGAGAAAAACAAAGAACTCTCGAATGCGTTGAAGAACGATGCTGGTGGTGGTGGTGGTGGTGCCGAGGCCGATGCCGATGCCGAGGAAGAAATCGAGGACATCGCCGAAGCCGATATGCTCGGTGCGCTCGGAGGAGCGATTCCCAAGAATTCCAAAAACGATGCCCATGCCAAAGTTAATGCCAAAGTCAATGCCGAAGTCGATGCCGATGCCGAAAAAGACGCACCCGATGTCACGGAAACCGACACCGACGACAATACGAGCGAAGACGACTTCCGCGGATGGCAGAAATGCCAGCGCGGAAGACACGCCAGACAACAACAACGACAACGACGACGACGACGACAAATGCCTTCATGCCAAGGCTGCCGAAGACGGAAAAACCTGTGGCAGCAGTACCGGAGAGAAACCCAAGAACGCGTGCAAACTCAACATCGATCACCTGGAGGACGACGAGACCGTCCCTCTCCCCGATCCACTCTGTACCTGCGAAATCTGTATCCAGGCACTGGAAAAGGCGAACGGCAAAGAATCGTGCAAGTGCTCGGACTGTCGCACGAAAAAAATCGAGAACATCCGGAGGTGTGTCTGCGATCGGTGCAACGCCCTGACCGTGAAATTGGCCGATGCTCCCGGGCTTATTAACAAGGAGGGCGGGGGGTGCAAGTGCGCCGAGTGCACCAAGAACGAGACGCAACCCGAGAAGATGAAGCAGATGATGAAGGAACGCGAGAAACAAATCCGGGTCAACCTCTCGGATTGCGACACGCTTCTTGCCGCGCTCAACACCAAGCGACTGTATCACCGAATCAAGTTCTTCAAGCGCAAGGATCCAAACTACGATGTCGACAAGGCATACCCCTACCACAAAAAAACGGAAGAGATTGCGAACGTCGAATGGGACGCCCTGATCGAGGAATATAAATCGAGGTTCATGAAGAAGATGAAGGAAGACGAAATCAAAGAAAAGGAGGAGGCAGAGAGAAAAGCAAAAAACAAAGCCAAGCGGCTCAAAAAATTAAAAAAGAACAAGAAAGGCAAATTCAAGAAGAAGAAACAGGCGCAACAAGAAACACCAGACGCAGCTGCAGCAGCAGGAGACGACAGCATCCCAGAACTAAAGGAGGAAGGCAAGGGAGACGAAGAAGAGGAAGATAATATCATCAATGAGCATTCCCAAAATGGCGAAGACGATTCCGATGGCGATGGCGATGGCGATGACGAAGAGAAAGATTCTAACGGCGATTCCGAAAGCGATGGCGGCAACGGCGACCGCGTATTGGACAAATACGAGTACGTCGGAGATAAGCCATCGAGGTACGAATTGTTGATGTTCACTCCTTGTCCCCGAGCCGTCGCGGTCCTTGCCTCCTATCCTCGCAGTGGTAATTCCCTCATGAGAAATCTTTACGAAAAGATCGCTCTCCGCGTAACGGGCAGTGACATGATGGGTGGCCTGCAAGCCCACGATCTTGTCGGTGAGATGGCCACGTCCACCAACCAGTGTCAGTTTGTCAAGACGCATTTCCCCGAACGCATGGGCAGCAACCCGTTCCCCGTCAGTCGGGCTGTTCTATTGGTCCGCAACCCGTACGATTCCATGGAGTCGTATTTCAATCTAATGACAACGAGCACGCCACACCACGAGTCTCTCCAACGAAGAACGCAAGAAGTTCCAACCCATTTTCGCGGAAATGGCAAAGAGAGAAGTCCTGGTGTGGAGAGACTTTCACGAATTTTGGTTGAAGCAAAAGATTCCTCTCCTGGTGGTTCGCTACGAAGATTTGATCCGAGATACGGTGAAAGTTATGAGACTCGTCATCCGGTTTGTTTTGGAAATCAACAGCATGACCTTTTTCGAAGATCGAATCCAGCGAGCCATCGGAGAGGAGGAAGTCGAGAGTCTCGGTCCCTACAAGGCTCGTTCCGGAGGTATCGGGAGAAGCCTGACCAAGGGAAGTTACACGCCGCTGTTGTTGCACCAAATCAATCACGGCATCATGGGCACAATGGAAAAGTTTGGGTACAAAGAAATGCTCGTCCCCAACCCCAAGAACTGGAAGCTCCGGCCACTCGACCAGTGGGGTGTTTACATCGCCGCAAGCAGTGACCAACCCATGATCATCAACAAAGATGGACTCGTGCGAGGCCCGAACCGCCAGACAAATTGGAGAGCGGTGAAGCAATTTATCGAGAATTCGAGAAAAGAAGAGGAGGCGAAGAATAAAAAGGAGGCGGAAACCAAGACGAACAGCGACGAAGTACAAAAGTTGGATTTGCTGTAAGGAGTTCAATGAATCGCAGGAGATTTTTCGGGTACTACAATATATTCATGTATTCAAATTCATTACGTGTAGTCATAACCGCAATATTGAATAGTCCTCATTAAATCGCAGTAAAAATCACAGTTTCGCCGAGGCTGTACAACACCTGCACTGCCCTGACATCCACATCCACATCCACATCCACACACACACACCGTTTTGAACTGGGGTGCAAAGCAGCACTCCAAATCCGTCTATAGTAGAGAGCAAGAAGCCGAACCCAAAGAAAGTTTGCAACGAACGATGTAGGATCGTTTGCTGTGCGCTGTGGTTTCGACCACACCGTTCGACCACGAGCACGCCCAATTTGCAAGTCTCGGGAGTAATTACTCGTGCGCAATTCTTTGTGCCATTATATTATAAATCGTTCAAACAATAGCAATAAACGAGTTGTGATTTTGTTTCTAGATAAAAAATAAAAATTGTGAATGCTTCGTTCCACGTTTTGGGATCGGTCGGAGCACATCCCTACTACGGTTTGGTTTGGCGCTGTATAGCGATTTCGCGACTCGTGTGATTATCGCCAGGTTTTCCAGGAAAAGGAACAGGAACAGGAGCGAGCCCGCCACTAGAAAGCATTATTGGGTGGGTCGCGGTACTGAACCGAGAGCATTCCGGGAAGTTGTTGCGGTTGACCGTCAAAGGGTTGTGGAGGAGGAGTCATCATATTCGGAGTGCCAGCAGTATTTGGTATCGTCGCCCCCGGACCGGTGGGTGTCATCGTGTGCATTTGAGCCTGTTGTGGGTTGGAGATTGGACTGTTGATGATGTTGTTGTTGTTGTTGTTCATCATTAGCTGGTGTTGCTGGGGGGCACCGCCCCCGGCGGGTCCCGGTCCGGAGGGTGCGGCGGAAGCGGAAGAAGCATCCCCCACGACGTTTGCGTTGGGGTCGAGCTGTACCTTTTCGAGCTGCGGAATGAGGGTGGCCCAGATTTGCTCCATTCGTTTATTGTATTCCACCTGCATGCGGATGTATTCCAGTACCGTCAGCCTCATGTCCTCGGTGGTTTCCCGCTTGAACCGATCCACCTCCCGCAGTACGCGCTGGCTCACGGTCGCAAAGTCGTCCCTGGCTAGCTCGGCGTTTTCTTGCGCCCGACGCAGCGACATCTCGACGGCGTAGGCCTTTGCTTCCATCCCCATAGCGAGCTGGGACCTCGTTTTCGACAGTTGCGCGTTCTTGGACTCGACCTCCTGCAGGCGTGTGCTGTAGGTCAGGCGTTTTTCGTGTCGCTTGTGCAGCGCGAGTTTGACGGCATGGATCATCTTGATCATGTCGACCAGGGGGTCCTCGAACTGGGCGGCCTCCTGGTCGGAGTGTTCCGCGCTCAGTACCGACAGCCGATCGGCAGTCTCTCCCAGTTTGCAGAGCGCATCGCCGAGGGCGTCTGCCTCGGACTGTCCGAGCAAGTTAAAGGCCAGACCGAATTCAAAGAGACCGTTTGCCATTTGCTTGCCCTTGCGAACGAGTCCCGACGCCTGGTTGGACACGTTCTTCATTTGTGCATCCAATCCGTGAATGTATCGCTGGACTTCTTCAAAGAGCTCGTCGTCGGGCGATCTTACCTTTGGGTTTTGTTTTGTTTTGTTGTGTGTTGTGTTGTGTTGTGTTGTATCGAAATGAATTGAATTACATTTTTTGTATTGGTATCGATGCATCCGAGCGTGCGTGCGTGCGTTGAAACGATCGTTAGAAAGCCCTCGGTGTAGACGCGTTGCTCTCGCTTCGAATCCCAGCACATCCCAACGATCGATCCTATCGCACTGCACACGCAAGGTTACTTACCAGATCACCGGAGATGGAGGTCTTGGTCTCCGCAAACCAGCGCTTAAAGCCCTCCTTTTTGGTGGGCGACACGGTCGGCTGCGGCTGCATCATCATGCTGTTGCCCATGCCCATGCCCATCATTCCCGATTGCTGCATCATCCCGCCGCCGGGGATCTTTCGGTTCTTGGTGGCTTGAAAGGTGACGTCGTCCGCCTTGAGAAAGGCGTCGAGCGCCGAACATCCCTGCAGCTCCGGATGGACGGCCGCCCGCCGCAGAAATCGCTCCAGTTCCCGGCGGCGAATCTCCACAAAGGCCGGGTTGAAGCGCCCCACCGGTTGCTTCTCGGGAAGGGGCGGGACAATGGCGCCCGCCCGTTCCGCCTGGAGGCGTTCGTAGAGCCAGAGAAAGTCGCTGTAGCGGCGGAGGACCGACGAGAAGGCCTGGGCGGTGGGGACGGGCATAGGCATGTTCATGTCGCTGTGGTGTGGACGGACATCGACGCGGTACGAGGTGTATTTGTTCACGCCCCCATCGTGTTGGACGGGATCCGAGACCTGCGGCGGTTTGTGTTGAGTTGTGTTGTGTTGCGTTGTGTTGCGTTGTTTTGTGTGTGTTTGTATGTGTGTGGATGTGTGTGTGTGTGTGTGTGTGTGTGGGTGGGTGGGCGAGACAGGATGAGCGAGTGAGTGCGCACGTACGGGTTTTGGTTCGGAACAAAGGTTGCAGTTCGGATTCGTTTTCGTTTTCTTTTTCTACCGCAAGCGCATTGCACTGCACTGCACTGCACTGCACTAGACCGCACTAGGGAGGATAATCAATAATCAAGGTACCTACCGTGATGTGGGTTGCAGCATCCTCGGGTTTGGGACGTCGTGCCATGACGGCTTGAGGATTTTGAGGGAGCCCTATTCCAATATTCATTGTTATTGTGTGTATGGAACGCGGCGTTGTTGTTGTTGTCGTTGTCTTTTGTCGTAAATTCGTTCTCGTGCCCGCCAGCTTTACTCAATGATGATGCACGGGTGCTGTGGGTGAATACTAATACTGCTGTTAGTGCTGTTGCTGTCGAAGCGGAATAATTCGAGCTAACAAAGTACGACTAGTAGAAGTATTGGTATGATTATCAGCTTTACGGAGTATGGTAGTTGTTGCGAGTGATGATAATATTATTCTCAGTTCGTAAGATGTACTACTGGTACGAAAGACCTACCTACCCGTTACCTGTAGCGAAAGACATCGAACTTCTGATGATTGGGTTAAGATGATCCCTTTGATTTTTTGTTGAGATACCGTACCTTACTCGTACCTTGTACCGTACGGCGCTCACGATGATTCTGTTCTGTCCTTCTTTTCTTTTCACTTTCCTCCGTTTCGAGAAAAATTGAGCCCGTTCGCACGACTAATCCAATCAGTCTGTCAAGTCTCGAGCACAGCACTTCGTCTACCGTACCGTACAGGATCTGCAGGAATTCGGAGTAGTAAGCTACCATACTATATGTAGTACCGTACCGTATGTATCATATGTACTGTACATAGTATGTTGTGAAAGACAAAATGCCATTCGGCATGCGGCCATGCTGCGCCTTGCGCATTTTGCGATGTGCAATGGTCATGGGTCATACGTATCATACATAGGCTTTATGGATAGGATCGCTGCGAGAATCTGGCAACGCCGCAAAATCTACGACTTACCAAGTGTTCCAGTTCGCTTCATCGGTAACTTCACGGCTGAAAATGACCTGACCGTTTGTGAGTGAGTTGAGATCGTTTGAAAATGAGCAATAATACAAACTATTGTACGGTACCTGTAAATTAAGTGCGAAATCATAATTGGATCCGTCTTCGAGGCTCTACACCATCGACCACAGTGTGTGTTTGTGTGTGTGTTTTCTGGTATCGCCATCCACCCTTAGAACGATCGAAGAGAGACAGTGACAGAGAGCTCCTTGCTATCCACCATGCCCAGAAGATAGCAATCCCAACACAATCCCAACACAACACATCGAAAACGAAAACGAATATTGGACGCCCAGTTTGGGAGTACCGTACAGCAACAATCACCATGACGAAGCAACACTACGCTCTCGTCGAAAAAGAAGGGTGTTACCCGCTGAAAATCGTCGCCCACGAACAACCACAACCAGCCGAACCAACGCCCCCCACCGGAACCGGTAACGCGGACGCTGTTCGTCGAGAGCTGGAACAAATCTACCGGAACTACGCCGATCTCTATCCCAATCCCAAACTGATCGAAGAAAACCGGCAGCGAGATACCCTGCTGCAAGCGGCCCGGGCGGCGTCGACGGCACAGCAACAACAAGCGAATGCAACGGTCGGCAGTAGCAAACGCAAGGGATTCTTCACCTTTTTGTTTGGAAGCCGGGAGGATCCGGGCACGGAACGATCGCCACCCACCGGTAGCCGCAATGCTTCAGACAACAACAACAACAACAACAACAACGACGACGACGACGACACCCGGTTACAATACATCGACATTCCCAACGAACACGACGATGGGAGTCTCTGCGGAACCCTGCAATCCCTGGACGTTGAGTGCATTCCACCCGAAGCCTACACCGTGGCCAGATCGCACCTGGCGTCGACGCGGGCGAAGCGAGACAATCCGAATGCCCTGCGCTGGGGACCCCACAGCCGGTTGCTGACGCAACCGCCACCACCACGAGATCCATCCGAATTGGAGCACTCGCCCTCCCTGGTCTTTCTGGTAGTGGGACCGGGAGAAATTGCCGAATTCGGCGGCGGTGCCGATCCCGACGGGTCGTCCTCGTCGCTAATCTTGCCGACCTCGGATCGCGAGGAGCTCCTAGCCTACGCAGGGGGCTCCCTCGATCTCTCCGCGGTGCGGGGAACCGTGGTCTCGCCGAACTGCATCGTGGTGTCCTGGGGATTCGCGGACGGAATCTCCGTCGTCTACCGGAGGCGAGTGGTGCTCTCGCGCGAGGACATGAACCACTATGCCGAGGAATGGGAGGCGGTCTGGTGGCTCGGACCTTCCGGTCCCGTCCTGGACAACATGACCAGCAACGCCCGGGACTTGTTTCTGGAAGACGACGACCAGCCAGCTTCACCCTTGCTCAAGGTGAGCGACCTCGTAGCACTGCACGTGGAAGCCCCGGTACTGCCCGAGGAGGAAGAATCGCCACCCGGGAACACCGCCAAGCCCCTGGTGGCGACGCTTGCCATTTCACGGTTGGGCGGGTACATCGAACTCGTGCCGCTGCCGACGCCCTTGTGGAATGGTCCCGTTCTCCAGCGAGACATTGCGGACGTGGCCAAGCGAAGCCGGCGGAAACCAAACCAGCCGCCGCTTCACTACGCCGCCGGCAGACGGATCGTGAGTCCTCCGTCGACACTCGCGCTCGCTACCCTCGATTACCACCTCGACGTGCAAGCCCTGGAGGTGCACCGGACGAGCGTCAACAGCGAAACCGAGTGGAACAGCGAACTATACCCCGAGGGCCCGCCGGCGGAGTTCCTGCTGGTGGCATCCGGAATGTCCGTGAACGGTGGCTTTGGGGAAACCATGACGTTCTGGGCGGTCAGCACTATTTTCTCGTCCACGGGCGAACAGGATTTCAGCTTCCAGATCCATTCGTCCCTAGTTGAAGCGATATGGACCGACACCGGCGCTCCCGTGAGTGTCTTTGCGTCACCGGCAATCATGAGTCAATGGAGAACCCCTCGGCAGGTGGAATTGAAGGACACTGCCCGCGACGGTTCGGAGACAAATAAGGAGAACAACAACGATGACGACGACGAAACGCTCCCGGTAAAGCCATTGGCACCAGTAACTACTTTGTCAACGGCGGCTCCCATCGTGTCCATGAAGTTTTCCGGTGCCGATGGATCGTCGGGACCCTACCTCAGTGTTTTGGATTGGAACGGGGCGGTTCAGATTTTCGATTGTTCCGTTGTGGCTCGCCTGGCATCCCAAGATCTGACGGAGCACGAGTACGAACAATATCACAACATGCACGCCGAGAGCGAGCAGGAGCCACCCATCGTTCCCTTTCGCCTCGTTTCGAGCATCGTCCTGCGAAACCAGGTCACGGCGGCGTTGCAAAAGACCCTAAAGAGTACGGCCGTTGGCAATTTGCACTGGCTCGAATCTGCTGCCCTTGGCAACAATGGGACGATGCCGTCCATCGTGTTTCTGCTCAGTCATTCCCGAAAACTTGCGGTCGTCACGTTCGAGCTCCAAGAGGATGGCGCCGCAACACAAATCTACGAACAAGAGGCACCCAAGTTCTCTGTGATAACGGTCCCGTTTCCATCCTCTGGGGCTGCCGTGGAAACGTTTCACGACGACAGCCTATCCTTTGTTTCGGTACGGACGGGCAGATCGAAATCGTCACCGCAAACCGTAACCCGCCTGTTAAAATATTTTGTTATGGAACAGCTGCAACCGGTTGCCATTGTCGAGGCATTGGCACGAGAGTCAAAGTTCAGAGAGGCAATAGAGTCCGCGAGCAAACTTTCGAAGTACGAACAAAACGAGCTCGGTGAAGTTGTTGTCGGTTGTCACCAAAGTTTGTGGGAAACCAAACGAGACGTGCAGAGCTTAAGTTCCACCAACGATGACTCGTACATTGTTCGGGAGGCGGCGGCGCTTTGTGACTCCGATAAAACGGAACACGGACTGTCGTTCGAGGACCTGCGCTTGGTGTTGAAGTTGGCGCTCGAGACCTCCTCCACGGACAACGAGGAGAAGAAAGCAAGAGCCAGAACAACGTTCGTTCGATTGGGAACCTACGAGATTCTGTGTGAATATTACGGGTCGAAACCCTCCTTGGATCGATTTCGAAACGAATTCCTCCAACTGGATCTTGCCAACCTGTCACACCAATTGGCCGGGCGGGGAGATATTTCGGCCCTGTCGATCGTTCTATTTCGGCATCGCTCCGAGATTCGCGAAAGTATCCTTAGTATTTTGGGATCCTTGCCGCTGGCCTTGAATTCTGCTTCGTTTTGTCACTTGTTGCCGGTTCTGCGCAAAGCAAACGTGTCTGATTTGTTCCTGGATTCTTCGATCCAGAACGGCAACGGCTCCGAGCTGCCTTGGTCGCACATGCCACAATTTTTGTTGGAGAGGAGTCAAATTTCGATTGTTGTCGACCGATTCGATGAAATTGTCGTGCTAGAGTACAATAAGAAGTTGAACGAGAGCGTCGATAGCGGGGGGATCTCGGAAACGATGCTGACAGATTTACTGGTGAAAAGAGCGAAAACAATGCAGGCTTTTGTTGGTGATGTCGATGAAGTGGTCCGTCTAGGCGAATTTGGAATCAAATGCCTTAATGGGAATGATCTCAACTCGGCATCTCCGGCTGTAAGGGAATTGCATGCGATGCGCCGAACTGCGTCATCGTTGCAAAGAATGCTATTGGATCAAGCTGTATCGATCAACGGTGACGGTATTGATACCGATGACCTAATGGGTATGGACCTTGTTGATCTGTTAGACTTAGTTTTAGATGCGAGGGATCATCCTTCCGTGGTTCGGTACCGCTTTCAGCAGTACGTCCAGCCTCTTGTCATGGAGATGCATTTTCCGAGTTCGAATGATACTTTGGATGAAGCTCTTGTGTCATACTGCCTTCGAGAGGCCCAAAAGTGTAGCGATTTGCACCTGGCAGGAGCAAAGCATGCTCTAACCTCTGCAGTGGCTGTTGCAGAAAGCAGCAAGGTATCATTAAAGAAAGAGGATCGTCTAATCAAGAACGAAGAAAGACTGATTTATATGGTGCTGACTGTTGCGAAAGACATCACAAAGAATTTGACTACGGCAGATGGATCGTTCGGCGAAAGAAGAGAATTGATCGAATCTATCTGGAATTTGTATGAAACATTACCAGCTCGTTTGATCGCACCAAAGCCTGAGTGTGAAGCAAAGCTTCAAGCTTTCTACCAAGATTTGGTTGGGGTAGACATATTGTCAAGATGGCCAGGATGCAAACCCTTCGAGTTTTTTAACAAACGTCAAGAAGTGGCTGAGTTTGGGGAAAGCAAGTCCGACGTTAATGACATTTGCAAATCATTCGTTGCCACACTTTCAATGATTGCACGCCCTCGGAATCAAACTGCGTTGTTTCAGGACCTCCTTTGCGATATCGGAAATTTCAATGAAAAGGTGCTCGGAAACACCTTGGACATACCAACAATCCTTTCTGATCATTTGGTCCCAATGTTCCTTGACAAGGGGCATTTTGGACTGGTTGCATCCTATCTGGGATCCGATAAGAATGTCATGGACAGAAGGCAAGTATCACGCTACGTTATCGAATATCTAGATGAAACCATACGTTCAGAAGATGGTAGTAGTATCATCAGTGCCATGGATTGCCAAGACGTCCTGCAACCTCTTTTACCGGAAATCGAAGCTCTTTGTCAATCCAATCGACGTTACCTCGATGCTTCCCATTTCGTCTCAAATGTTCTCTTTGAGGGAAATTCAGAGATACCTCTCAGACCTTCAGATTTAAAGGAGATGGCTTCTTTGGATGCAATTGAGACTGTTTTGAGAGAAAAACCCGATTGCATTGTATGCAGATGTTCACAATGGAGTGATTTTGATTACGCCAAAAATGCTAACAAACAGTTACGTGACGTGACGGACTCTACTAGCATGATGATGGACCAACAACGAAATATTGAGCTACCAGAATTACCTGGAGGTGCAGTTTTCCACCTTGCGACAATCCTGGGATTGGAATCGATCGTATCGGCAGTAGTTGTGAAATCAAGGGTTATTCACTACGCGCTGCACTGTGAATTCCATGGAGCCGGAGCCGCTATTGCTAGGACTCTCGTCCTAGATAAGGATTTCGGATCAGGCGAGAACCCCGCTCTCGATGCAGTCAAACTTGATGCCATCGCAAACGTGGTATCCGACGCAAAATACATGGATCAAGCCACGAAAAAGGAACTCTGCACGGCTGTATTGTGTCGTTCCAAGAATGAAATCGCATTAAGAAATTCAGAGGCCTTCCATACCATTCTCCAAGTTTTCTCAGATCTGGATCACATTTCGAGTAGATTCGAGCATGAAATGTGTGATTTACCGCCCAAGAGAAAAGAAAGTTTACTTTCTCGCCCTATTGCTCGTCTTCACGTACATACATTTCATGAATACAAAAGGGATATGCACTGCCTCTTCAAGGATTTGAGCAGTCAAGCAGACCAAGGTTTGGTACACGACTCTTTGATGGATGCTTTGAGTCGTTTTATGTTCTACTGGTGCATTCACGATTCGAAAACAACTAAGAGTTTCATTGATTTGCGATACAAGGCAGACGCGAAAGATAATTTGATGTTGGGCTGTGCTTTGATCCTCCAAATACCAAGCAATCTGACTGCTGTAAATAGTGTTCATGAACTACAGGAAATTGCAGTTGCACAAGCTCTAACCGTTGCTACCGAGGAAAGATTTGAAGCTTTAGATGCTACGATTTTACCTGACCCCGGCATTATGAAACATCTTATGGATAGAGGCTTCAGCGATAACGGAGCTCGAAGAGCAGTGACTATGACTGGCAATGCTGGGTGTAGGGAAGCATTGGCGTGGGCAGTAGAGCATACGATGGATTCCGACTTCAATGATCCCCTGATTAGATTAAAACCATCCAACAGCAAATTCATCGACGAAGGTTATATACAACTTCTCCAGAAGAGTCTCATTCAATTATCCAATATTCTTGATAATCCAATTTCTCGATCTGCATTTCTCTGCTTTCTCGGGAACCACTTTTCTAGTCAGAGCGAGTCAAGTGATTTCCCTCACTCAAGTGGTGCTAAGACAACAGATCTTCTCACGAATGCCAACGTTGAGAATTTTGAGAACAGCACCGCAAAATCGATGAAGCTGCAGACACAACAGAAACCTGGAGAGATTGTTCCGAACCCCCCGATCCATAACCAGTCCCCTAGAGAAAGCGGTTCGACACCAGTGAAGAATAATCGAAGCGTTGGATTGAAAAGGCTGCCGGCGCCGCCACCTCCACGGGGTCCATCTTCCACAACAACTAGTTCAGTGCCAAAACCAATAAAAACTCCACTGGTTGACGACTCTCCAACTCCCAATGGTACCAATAGCATTGCTTCTAGCGCATCGACGAAAATCGCACGAAAACCTATGAACGAGAGAGAAGTAGTGCGAAGCAAGGCAAAAATGACCCTGAATAAACTGCAGAGTCGTACTTCTACCACGGCAAATGGCGTCGGAAGTGGAATAGCCGGTGCGGAAGCAAAGGCCAGAACAAAACCCGCCGTAAATCAAAGAGAGGAAGTGGTGAAGAAAGGCATAGCAACACAGAAGACAGAACATATGACCTCCAATAAGGGAGACAATAATTATACCAAAATAAAACCTGCTGTAAATCGAAGAGAGGAAGTGGTGAAGAAAGTGAAAGCAACACATGAGACAGAACAAATGGCATCCAATAAGGGAGACAATTATGATACGAAAACAAAACCTGATGTAAATCGAAGAGAGGAAGTGGTGAAGAAAGGCCAAGCAACACAGAAGATAGAAAAAATGACCTCCTATAAGGGAGTCAATAATGATGCCAGAAAAAAAGCTGCTTTTAATCGAGGAGAGGAACTGGCAAAGAAAGGCCATGCAACACAGAAGACAGACAATATAGATTCTTGCGCAGAGAAAGGCTCCAGCAATGGAATAGTCGGCGCAGAAGCAAAGGCCAGAACAAAACCTGCCGTAAATCGAGAAGAGGAAGTGATGAAGAAAGGCGAAGTAACACAGAAGACAGAACAAATGACCTCCAAGAAGGAAGGCAATAATGATTCTTCTGCCAAAAATGGCTCCAGCAGTGGAATAGCCGTCGCGGAAGCAAAGGACAGAACAAAACCTGTTGTAAATCCAAGAAAGGAAGTGGTCTTTCAAACAACACAGAAGGCAGAACACATGACCTCCAATAAGGAAGACAATAATGATTCTTCCGCAAAAATTGGCAGCAGCAGTGGGGTAACGAATGGAGGAGCGAAGACCGAAATGAAGACGCCAAAGGATCGACGCGAAGCCTTATTGAAGAGAGCGCAGGCAGCGCGAAAAAGAGAACAAATGGCCTCCAACAAGGTAAACAATTTTGATTCTAC
>CM074782.1:14813679-14869781 GCA_037355745.1 Pseudo-nitzschia multiseries | reverse complement strand
TCGATAGTTTGTCTCGGAGTGAACGTCTTCTTGGTAACAATCAACGAACGGAGTACTCCTGTGGACACAGTATAGTACCAGCAAAACACAAGAATCGATTGCCGTTAATCAACTCACCAACGACACCATTGATCTTTCGTCGGGCACCGCTAGGATCAACAATGGTCAGGCTGATAATCTTGTCAAAGACAGAAGGGGCGGAAGCACCGACGGCGGGAGTTGCCTCGGCTGCGGCGCCAAAGGTTCGCGTTGCTTGGAGTCCGAGTCTATTGCTCTGTCCCGATGCCGCGCGCATCAATCGGTTGCAGGTCAAACGCAGAGCCATATTGAATTGTTTGTATTGTTATTTCCTTGGGGTTCGGATCCCGTTCCTTCCTCGCACTCGGGTTTCTTCTCGGGGGATGATGTACTTCGTGATTCGTTACTTGCAACAGTCAACATCGGCAAAAGAGATTCAACCAGCGTCGCCATTTTCAACACAACAGTCGCTGTCGGTTCGTACTTGCCGTACAAGTACGACAACAGCTTTGGGACATCAGTACGAAGGAAAACAGGGGACAAATATTTTACCAAAACTTGCTTTAGACCCCTTTTTAATTTAATGCCCCTTTCTGTATTTTTCCTTCATTTGATTTTTCGAAAAAAAACTTTCTTGCCAAATCAAAACTTGGATCTTTTCGATTTTCGATCGTCACGCGCCACGATCGACTCATGTCAATCGTCGAAAAAAGTTGTACAGCTTGACTAACATTACAGCATTACTTCGTATTACTATATTGCTCGTCTCACAAAAGCAAGCATCTGTACAGTATGGTGCAACATTATTCTCTGCTTTGGGATCGAACGATGGAAAGGCCTCTGCGGTGCTGGTTGCTCTTGTTCCTCGCTGCAATATGCGTTTGGTACGAAGCGGATGCACTGAGCGCTCCCTCCAAGCCGAAAAAAGTCGTTGTGATCGGGGGTGGATGGGCCGGCTTTAGCGCGGCCGATGCTCTCTCACGGATTTCACACCCCTCGGGCGACGACCGAGATTCGCTGCCCGCATTTGACATCGAGATCCTGGATGCCTCTCCCCGGGGTCCCGGAGGACTCGCAGCCGGCTGGAGAACCCCGAAACTGGATCGGCCGGTGGAGGCCGGACTGCACGGCTTTTGGAGAGAATACCAAAACACGTTTGCCGCCATTCGGAGGATCGGTTTGGAAATCGACGACGTTCTGACGCCCTTTACACCCTCGATCCTAGTGTCGCGCTCCGGAAGGGTGGCTCTGTCTCCGGTGCTCGGCGAGGGAACCACCGATCCGCCCGAGAAGGACGGGACGGGGAGCCTCCCGAAGGATCCGGCGTCCCTGGTCACCAGCCGGCTTGCCGAATTGCTCCCTCCCCCGCTGGACCTGGCGTTGCTGTCCGAGTTCGAGGGAGGCAACCCGTTGCGGACGGTGGATCGCCTCAGTGGTATCGGGCGCTGGGGGCATGGGCCCGATTTCGAACAGGAAGATCCCAAATCGTGGGAGCGCTACGACAAGATCTCCGCAGAGAACCTCTTCAAGTCGGTGGCGGGGGTCACGCCCGTCCTCTACGACGAGCTCGTCTCGCCACTGCTGCACGTTCTGCCGATGACCCCCGGGTACGATTGCTCGGCGGCGGCGGCGCTGTCCTGCCTCCACGTCTTTGCCCTGCAAACCAGGGGTGCCTTCGATGTGCGGTGGTGCCGGGGAAGCATCACGGACAAGATTTTCAATCCCTGGAGCGAGCAACTGCAAGCATCGGGGAACGTCAGTCTCCGCGGTGGAGCCAAGGTCACTGCCATTGATGCCCTCGGGGACAATGACGGTGGCGCGGAGACTAGCGCGAGCACGAGCACGAGCAATTCGAGGTTTCGGATAACCTTGAATGATGGAGACGACGCCATCGATGCGGATTGCATCGTGTTTGCCATCGGGGGCACGTCCCTCAAGAGACTTCTGCCCGCATGCCCACCCCTGACCAAGCTCCCGCAAACCAAGGCGTGGGAGAAATTCCGGGGCGTTACGTGCGTGGCGGTGCGCCTGTTCTTCGATGCCGAACCCCGCTTGCTCCGAGAAGCCATGGCGGACTCGCCCGCGGTCGTCTGCGGAGCAAACATCGGTGACATTCCCGAGCTATCGGAGACGGGGTTCTGTATCTACGATCTGGAACGTCTCCAGGACGGCAAAGACGTCGCCTCGGCATTCGAGGTCGATTTCTTCCGGGCCGATCCCCTGACGAGTCTAAGTGACGAAGAAGTCATCCGGATCACCCTGAAAGCCGTATCCTCCGCACTCGACATTCCGGCGATCCACGAGGATTCACTGGCCGACCTATCGGTCGTGCGGGCCAGAGACGCGGTCTCTCATTTTTGCGTTGGGTCCGCCAACCTGGCACCGGACGTCAAATTGAGCGAGGGTCTCTACATATGCGGAGACTGGGTAGATCGAACCGGACACGCATCGTGGAGCACAGAGAAATCCGTTGTTACCGGGATTCAGGCCGCCGATGCCCTGGCCGGTGATTTCGACCTGCAGACGGACGTTGACGTCATACCAGCTGCCCCCGATACGCAACAGCTGAAGGCTCTGCGACAATTTTCTAGAACGATTCGAGGTGTGCTTCCGCCTGTCTTCGATGACGTGAAACCGCAAGCTCCGTGGACTCTAGCGAGAAGATTTTTCTCATAGAAACGTGAATCTATTTCCACAAACGAGTCAATCAATCAAGCAATCAATCATCGGAATTCATAATTTTAGATAAAATTACATCATATCTACTATGATCATCTCGGCCTCGGCGGCCAATGTGCCACTGAGGTGAGTGCGTGATGTTGACCCCATTTCTATCGGAACGACCGTTCCCGAAA
Source organism: Pseudo-nitzschia multiseries (assembly GCA_037355745.1). Taxonomy (NCBI): domain Eukaryota; phylum Bacillariophyta; class Bacillariophyceae; order Bacillariales; family Bacillariaceae; genus Pseudo-nitzschia; species Pseudo-nitzschia multiseries. The sequence continues at coordinate 14,866,908 of CM074782.1, read as the reverse complement.
GAATAGCTCGTTCTACAAAATGGAGATGTCTCATCGTTACCAATGCTTTTTCGTGGTCTGCGTCTAGGTATGAGTCCAGTTTTGCCTTGATTCTGGGCAAGAAGGATATCCGCGTCCTATTTCGGCGTGCTCGCTTTGTTTTCGGTGGCAGAGAGTGTGACGAATGTCTATTCTCAATGATTTTTGCAACAGAAATGGTATCTGCGGTGCCATTGCGAACAAGATGGGGTTCTGTATTCGAAAAGGCATCTCCCAGACACCGGTAGGAAACTTTTCGTTTCAACAGAGTCGACGACGACGTGGCCGGTCCAGAGAGCGCGGGATCACTCATAGGAACCGACGGAAACTCATCTACCGACGGCGTTGGCGGTGTAAATACAGATCCGTTTTGATCCATTCGATGAACCTCCGGCACGCTCGATATAATCAAATTCTTCTCGGCTTCTTGTTGGCTCGATGACCCTCCACTCTCTTTTACAACTGGAGTGAAATAAAATTGGTGCAGACTCCAAAGCTCCTGAGTATTAAAAGGAGCGTTTGCTAATTCATTCATGGGTCTGGTGTTCAAACACAGCCATTCCACAATTCTTTTCTTCCGAGTAGGATCCTGCATTTCGGTTTTTTTCTTACTTGACACCTCGGGAGCTGCTACGAATGATTTGACCTGCGCCGATCGAATTGCTTCGGAACCGTTTTGTGAATTGGAAACATTACCATTCGTGTACATGGTACGATTCAACATCATTTTTTCTGGAGAAGATTCGATGATAATAGCGTCTGTTGCCAGTGGCGAGCCTATTGACGGATGATTCAAATTTGATGGCCTCCTCGAAGTTACGTCTATTCCATTTGCGACTAAACTATCGAAATATCTCTTGGCTACTTCGACCACAACGGAGGCATCGAGCGGACCAGAGCGTGTAGTAGAAAGTGAGTCCTCTCTAGGATTCATAGGGTCCGAGAGGAAACTCAATGGATCAAGATCGCGCTCTAGGTCCGAATGGAAATTTTCGTTCTCGCCGTGCTTGTTCCACATGAGATGAATGAAATTGAATACTTGTTCGTTGGTCCAATTTTTCAGGGCCTCGGGAAATCCCAGTGTCAAGAGAATTGCTGCAAGAAGAAAAACGAGAAGTTTTCATTTACTGTGAGACGATTCTGCGCATCCCAAAAACAACGAAGGAGTCATTCCGATTCCGATTCCAATTCCAATACAATTCCAATACACCGTGATAGAAAAATTTGCAGAATGACAACGCATTCAATCATAACATCCTAGGCCACTCACGTCCAATTTCAAACCCATTCAGTCGATCCAATTGAGTGCGACTGTTTGAAACGATTCCCGCAGCAATGTGACGTTGCTCCTCGTGACCAATGGAACAGTGAACCAAGAAGATCGATTTGAGAGAACAATTATAAGCAAGAGCGTAGGCAACCGATTTCGCAGCACTCGCGTCGATGGCGTTTCCCGACAACGACAGAGACAACAAGTTCCTGGATTCGGCGACAGACTTCATCAAAACAGTCAGGTCCCGGGGTAGTAATGGAATTGAACCCTACATCCAAAACTTCAATGACTTTCATCGCGGGAATGATGGCGGCCATCTGATGTGCTCCTCGGTCACCAATCATATTGTTGTCGACCTTTAGTTCTTTCAGCGTTGTAGATCCCCATAATGCGTTTGCCATTGCCTCCAATCCATGATGAGTAATACTGTTGAAGGAAAGTTGTAGAGATTTCAGAGGAAGTTGATCTTTGTTGGTCTTTATGCTAAGAGCCAACATGCGTATTTCCTCGTCTCCAATGTCGCAATTTGGTAGAGACAATACTCGAATGTAAGAGCTTTTCTCTAATAACCTCGAGATTGCCTGACATCCGGTGAGTTCCATCCCCGTGCCACCCAAGTAGAGTTCTTGCATACCATGAAAGTTGTTGTTGTTGTAATGGTGTGTTGATTCTCCTGTCGATGACAACGTTTGTGATAGCGATGGTGGTGAGGGTGAAGGTCGCCTTCTCGTTTGTTTTCTGTATTCATCATTTTCTTGTTGTATGCTACCATTCTCTGTTTCGGCAGCAAAATTTTCAGTGGCTGCGAAAGCAGTGGCAGTAGCAGTAGCAGTGGCAGTAGCAATGGAAGAATCCCGCATTGCTTCCTGCTGTTCCACTATTGCATCTGCAATTGCTTTGACTCCCTCTCCCCCTAGCCGATTGCCAGTCATAAAGAGCTTTCGCAACCGACTCCCCCTCCGCAGAAAGTCAGCCATAGCCATTGCACCATCCTGGCCAATCAGATTTCCTGCCAAGTACAGAGTGTGAAGAGTACTGTTCCCACTGCACTCACTGCTGTTGCTGTTGCTGCTGTTGTTGTTGCTGTTGTTGCTGCTCGTGTTGTTTTTGTTTGCGTTGCCGCTTTGGAGTTTGCGGTGATCTTGTTGCTGCCGGTCCAGTTGTTCTTCCGCAGCCTGCTGCATGCAGTGCGCCAGTGCACATATCCCCTCGTCTCCAATGTTGTTGAATCCTAGATCCAACAGATTTAGCGACTTGTGAGCGACAATGCCAGAAGCCAGTGTTTTTACCCCTTCATCTCCAAGATTGTTGTATCCAAGCTTCAGAACGGTAAGGTTGGCGTTTTGCGCGAGTGCCATTTTCACCAACTTCGCATCCGAGGCCTGCAAGTTTCGTTGGGACAAATCTATTTTGCGCAGCGATCTGCGAAGAAGTGCCTCGGAGAGTCGTTGGAGGACGGCTTCTCTCGAGGGTCTTGCTGAGTAATAGACGCTAGCGGCAATTTTCTTGGTTGCCGTTGCTGATGACGTTGCCGATGCTGTTGCCGATGCTGTTGAAATTATCTCTCTGCGATGTTGGTGTTGGTGTTGGTGTTGTCTGTACACACTGCCGTGACCGTGACTCCCATTTCTATGGACAATCTCGTTTGAGTTTCGGGGATCCATGTGCGTGGCAGAGTGCAGTGACTGGGGATTGGATTCCACTCTGTACTGACCAGTAGCAGGAGCTTGCAGTGTAGCTGATGCACGCGGTGCTACCGGAATGCTTTTCATCATCGATGCCTCCAACATGTTCGAGTTTTTTGTTTCGTCGGATTTGGTAGAATGATGCAAATGTTCCGGCGGCATGGCCATTCACGCCATGTATTCGAGTGGGATAAATACAATGGGAGTTGTATTTCTATGTCGTTGATGGATGGAGCGATTGTTGTGTGTGTACGTGTGTGTCTGTGTGTGTCTGTGTGTGTCTGTGTGTGTCTGTGTGTGTCTGTGTGTGTCTGTGTGTGTTTAATATCTGTGAGAGATGACGTAATACGAGAGAGAAGGAGAAGGGTACCCGTATCTCTGCTCCAAGATTCAAAGGTATGTAACTGTAAAAATCTTACCGGTGTGAGCAGGTTGCACGAGTTTCAATTGGAAAGGAAGAGAGAGAAGAAAACACAAAACAAACAACTACGAGTAATTACACTCGGCTTAAAAAACTCCTACGGCCTCGCACCGTAACGGGCGTACGGATACCTCGTTACTTCTCCTCCAGACTGCAAAAAATCCATTCCCTGATTACCAATTTGATGCATTTGTGTGTAAGTTGTGCATTCCAGAGACAGCGGTAAAACGAGTCGAATGCTTCAATTGCCAATAGAAACGATGCGTTTTTCTGGAAGAAGAAAAAAAGAATTCCTTTTTTGATTTTTATCCTCATACCTTACAGTGTACATTACGTACAAGTACGAGTATTGCACTTGTACTCGTAGTCTTACCGGTACCTTACATACATACCGGTACATGGTGTTTTGACTGTTGAAAGTAATCTTACGATTTTTTGTACTAGTACCGTACGTACTATGCCTCGTACGGTACAACTCCCGTTCGTACCTTAAAATGCAGTGCGTATCAGTACCGTAGCTTCCCACGAGCTCTTGGTCGAACAGACAACGCCATGCCGTGCCGTGCCGTGCGTAGAGTTGAAGCTACGAGGGCCGTCCGATGGTTTCAATTTCGCGCGATTTTTGATGGAGCATGCGCACCCTCAACAGTGTATTCAAAATAATGTCCGACCGTTTAGAGTCAGTGAGTCTTGCGTCACATTCAACGAAGAACAATGCGAAGAACCCTACCGTACGGTATTAATTATGGTTTCTGGGAGCCTCCCTGCTTCGATGAACCTCCAACGATAAAAGTGCAGATGGTGAAAAAGAACATACCGGAGTACGAGCCGATAGTTCTTCTCGCTTACTTCAACAAAGAACAATTGGGTAATGGTATACTACCGTAGTACGGTAGGAGCGTTCTTTCTTTGCCAGACCTTGCATGATCAAAAACACATGAGGACTGATAGTACTACTAGGACGAGGAGATCGCCACCTTCCAAGTTTGGTTGCCGTGTGCTGTGCTGTGATGTGCTGTAGTGTCTGCTGTTCTTGTGTCCCTGATACTAGTACTACTAGTAGTACTAGTAGTAATCATGTTCTTACAGCAGCAAACAGGATTTGAATGAAGAAGAAGGGTGCACCAGCAGCAGCAGACAGAGGAGGCGCCCATTCTTACTAGTTGGAACTTGTTCTTCTTCTTCCAAAGGACCAGACTGAAATCATTGCGCACTAGATTCATATTGTTGTTGTTCAAAGAAGTGATGAAAGAGTAGTATGAATGAGTTGTCCATCAGACAATGACTGGGTATTTGAAAAATAAAATGATGAAGCAAAACTTTGTCTCACCAAGAAGAGGCGCTACTAGTAGTACTATTTGACTTGGGCTCGTTTCAGCAGACTCTGTGCAGAAATTTTCTTTCATTTTTAACTTGATGAGCTCAACAACTGGCTGGTTCTTGTGAAGTTATCTAATAGTAGGGAATGACTATTGTTCATGAAGGATGATGATAATTTCATCACATTGGACTTAACAGGAGGGATGTCACTGTTCAAATCACCAAAGGATTCACCTCCAACAGTTGCAGTAAAATAATGCCAAACTTTTATTGAGATCAAAGCACATTACTCTGATTGGGATTGTATGATGATCAATGTTATATATTGACAAGGTTCAAGGATTTCATTGAGAACTCCATGAAATTTGCATTCCACATACTAGATTATGCAAGATGTGGTCACAAGATAACAATCTTGTATGTGTGGCAATCACAGGGTCTAAAATAAGTCTTCTGCGTATTCAAATTTTGACTTTCTGCAAAGGATGATGATGGAACCAAGCACGTCACAGAGAACTACATGTTAATTGTTGCTGGTATGCATTATTACATATTGTTGCTGCTTATCTGCAATGATTATTCTTTGCACTGAGATGCCCTTGCAATGAGACAGAATACAGTGCACTGTTATCTGTAACTTCTTTGTACTTTACTAATCCCCCACAATGTCTGCACCAAAGCAGAGGACCTATTCTGTACATTTTGACAAACATTCCAAGATGCATTCTGCAATGTAAGTTGACCCCTTGCTGTCAACAAAAATCATTTTGAATATTATTTTGTGCTCCTCAATTTATATGAGATCCAATTCTGCTTTGGGAACCAATCTTGTTTACAGCATGCACCTCCCAATGGAAGGCTGGGGGGTTGAATTGCACATTTTGCTTGAATTTCCATGCAATGTGCTAAGTGGGGTTCTTCCTTTTTGTCTGTACTAGCCAGGTCAATGGGTCTCTCTCCCCCTTTCTCTCCCTTTCTACGGAACAAGAAGTTCGTGATTATTGGGCCACCTTTGTGGGAGTGACTCTCTAAGGTGTAATGTGATGTTAAAATAGGAGACACAGCATAGAATTTGGCTTCAGCGGAGCTAAGAGCTGTTTGTGTTTGTGTTATTTATTTGTACATGATGACAGTGTTGGCAAGAAGGATGGAGAGCCCAGAGGTGGATTTATGGCATTGGTGGACATTGCTGTAAGCAGCATCAACAAAGCACGTGATGGTGGGGCCTGTGGGTAGGGAAGGGAAGGCATGTAGTTCAGGAGGAAACAGGATAGGTGAGTCAGAGAATGAACATATGGGAAGGTCAGTATGGGGTTGTTTTGTAGAGTGTTGGTAATGGAGACCCCAATGTTTGGTGCCATGAAGGCAGAGTGCAATATCTTTGAGATATTTGTTATGGATAGGAGCGGGTGTGGTGGAGAATTTGGAAAGGGTAGAAATTGAAAAGCCAGTGTTATGGCAACAGGTGGTGTAGGCATAGAGAAGCTTACCAATGAGTGTGCAATAGAAGAAGCCATGGGTCATTTGGAGGTGAAGGTGTTCACTGGTACCTTCAAGGGGTCCAGGGTCAATGTACATTTGATTGAGGGCTTTATCAGGAAGTGGTGATGTAGGGTGACTTTGGAGTTTGATGTTTGTGGTGGCAGTCCATCCATGGGTGCGGACAAGGCGATCAATGTAGTCGTCGCAGGTGATTTCAAGGTATATCTGTGTTTGAAGAATGTCAACACCGTTGTAGGATGTTGGGAGCCCAAGATATTTGAATGGTGGAGCATCTTTGCTGGCATGTTGGAGGCATTTGCCGATGACATTGTAAATTTTGATGGCTATATTTGTTAGTACATGAGATGAGGAAGTCGTCAACTTGGCAGAGAAGGAGGATTCTAGTTTTCAAATGTGGTTTGGTAGATGCATTTGCCGTGTATTGTTGTTTTGAGGTTACGTTCTGGAGATGTGAGATTATGGTTGATATGTTCTTCACAAAGGCGGCCAGATTCAGGGTGGCCTTGTAGGGCATATTTGATGGGAAGGACAAGGGAACAGTCTATGTGTGTATTGTATTTAGAGCAAGACTGGCTGAGGTAGAGTAGACAGTGTCAAGATTGTAGATGATTAACATTGTCATGTTGTTCTCATAACCTGTGGGAGTGTCTCTCTAAGATGCAATCTGATACTAAAACAGAAAGTGAGATCATGGAGCATCTTAATGATGTCCATCAAACTAAGCTAAATGTGTACCATTGAGGAATTTAGTGTTACTACATCAAGAAAAAAAAGTGTTCCAGTGAGAGGGAACCAATCGTGCCGGTGGTACGTATGCTATGTTTATATGAATCCTATGTATGAATGTGGTGTGTGTAATTGAGAAAGTGTCCCACAGACAACATGATGGAGCATCTTATTGATGTCCATTGAACTATGCTAATTGTGTTCCATTCAGTAAAGAAGCTTTCCATCGTGAGAAGGAACCTATTGTATCAGTGGTATGTATGATATGTATGTATATATGTAACATATGTATGAATGTAGAGTGAGAAAGTGTCCTACAGACAACACCCTCTCCCAGATCTGGAATGGGAAATGGAAGATCACCAAGAAGGAGGAGGAGAACACCGAGAGTAGAAGAGGGCATCAGAGAGGTAAGTGTTCCATAAGGCGGCAAGCATGACAGCTGTGAAGGACCCAAGCAAGAGGCTTGGTGAGAGTATTGGTGAGAGTATTGGCAGAGCAGGGTTGATATTTCCTTCAATAAAGGTCAGTTTGATGAGTCAGGTTGTTTCCATTCTTGGATGGCAAAGTAAGGGGTAAGAATGTGACGGGAGTATTTGGTAGGAGAACAGACCAGTTTTTCATTATTTTGATGCAAGATCCGTTGTCATCATAAATGGTGGTCGGGGAATGTTGAGGGTAGCTGAGATCAGCAAGGACAGATCAAAGGTAGATAACAAGCTTGGCAGTCAAAACAGTATCGTAGAAATTCTGCTTCAGTGGAGCTGAGAGCTGTTTATGTTTGTGTTTGTGTTTGTATTTTTTATTTGTACATGATGACAGCGTTGGCAAGAAGGATGGAGATCCTTGAAGTGGATTTACAGCAGGGGTGGATGTTGCCATATGCATCGTCAACAAAGTATGGGATGATGGGACCTGTGGGTAAGGAAAGAGAATGGGTGAGTCAGAGAATGTGCATATCCCTTAATTGGATTGATGTTGTACATAAAATCCCATAAAATTTGTTTCTGATTTTTTTTGTATTTTTTGTATCTGATGTAGTCAGAGTTCTTGCTAGTGGAGTCAATTAAAGAGTATCAATATCAAGCAAAGTAGCAATCTATCACTAATACTTCTGCCAAATAACACAGATATGGGGGTTTATATTTACTTGGGTATTTTGGCTAATGTGAGCAGAAATCAGACAATTTTTGAACATCGGGCCGTCTTTCATCATTCAGCACTCCTCCCCATCCATCGTGAAAACTTTGCATCCGCCTCAGCCAAGAATACAACATAGGCTGCAACGAAATCCCCTGTCCATCCAACAGAAATGGCAAGGGATGGTGAATTTGAAACAATACTTGTCATTGTCAAGGCCAAAGCTGCTGCAAGCTAAAGCCATGGGGATGCCGTCATTTGACACTCTTTATCCAATTCGCATCCACCCAATCCTAGAATGCAACAAAGATTGTAACGAAACCCCACATTGGTCCCACAGAAATAGTAAGGGTTGGTGAATTTGAAGCAATACTTGCCACCATCAAGGCCAACAAGGTTGCAAGGCAATCTCGATTTTTGAACATAATAGGAATGGCAAATCATTTGGAATTCCGTGTTGGCACTCCACCTCACGTCTACACTATGAGCCGGCCTGAGCCTAGTAGTAGATACACCAAAGACTGCAACAAAACCCCATGCCTGTCCCACAGAAATAGTAAGGGGTGGTGAATTTGAAGAGAGGTCAAGGTTGCAATCGAATCGCGAACTGCAGAATCCATCCAGCACTTGTCCCATGTCTCCTTAACAATATCTGGAAACTCATTGATATCTTGGGGAATCAGTTCTTTTTGTGGCTTGTACACAACTTAAATGATGTTCATGCTTGCGTCAAATTTGTGCGATGTATTTTTGAAATTCAGAAATTTTAGTTGCGGGCAGAAAAAATAATTCTCTATGTATTTTTGCACGCAACAATTTCAAGGAGGACTATATTCGCACCCGTAGTTTCAGCCTCTGTATTATGGTTGCTTGATTTTCTAAATTAAAACTTCATTTCATGCTTACCCCAATAATAATTTATTCTCCATTCAATTTTTGTTTTTTCCTGATGGAACTCATCTTTTTTAATAATATTATCCTCTATGTGCAATGATATTTTTGTAGAATTATCACGAAAATCTTCACAAATGTATGAACTTCTTGTTGATAACCGGCAATACATTATGTTACGTCCATTTTACACTACTTACACTACAAATAGCGAATACCAAAAGACAGCAAACATAGTTTTGTATGAAGAAGAAAGTATTTTATCCGCATTTGCAATAATCTTCTATACTATTCAATTTTAACAGCAGACAAATATATTGTTCAAACAGACATAAAATAATAATGAACTAACTGCGGTACTATAGTGATGTTATCACCATTTATTTTTGTAAACTTTTCATGTATTCGATGTAAAATTGGTAGTCCTTGTCATCCTTGCCAAGAGTCTCAATCATGCTACATTGTTGCTTCCGTCTTTGCTCCTTTCTACTTTCTTTGCCCTTGGTATCTCATTGTGTATGATTGTCATTTTACTGTTGGTACATTTTTAGTAGTCTATCTCTAAATCTTTCAACTGTTGTTCCTCCCTTCATTTTTCTATTTCACTTATGAGGTATTTGTAAAGATTGTATCCCTCATCACTCCATCCCTCATTATTTCCCGGCTTACTGTCAGTGAATTTCTTTCTCTTCCTCATGCCCTTTGTTGTGTTTAGCCAGGAGTTGTAATTGTTGTAAAGGAAAAGCAATGCAAATGCTTCATCACTTTGGGTGAAATTGTTACTGATTATTCTTTGGAATGATTTGCTTTTGAAGTCTGTCTGTTTTGGTGACACTGCTCCAAGACTTCTTTTGATGAAGTATTGGAATTCCGGTGAATTTTTACGTTGATAGTCTTCAAGCAATTGGTACCTATTTTCAGAGTTCTCGTTTCTGGTGTCCGTTATTAGAACTGTTGCTGGGAAATTATTTGGTATCTGGTTGCTCCTTTTATTGTCTGTGTGTCAGTGTTAAGAAGAAGACAATTGTGTTCGAAAAGATGAAATAGTGTATACTGACCACCAGTATTTTGTTGGTTGCTTACCATTGTAGTTTTTCCTGGCTAGAGTCTGAGCATTGTGTCTACATGTAGTGATTGCTTTGCAGAAAATTCCAGTCCACTTTGGTGCATGGATATTGATCGTGTTTGGTCTTTCATTGTTGTTTCCTAGTTTTACAATTCTCGTAATCATTGACTGAACAAAGACTGGTTTGGGGGGCGGGAATTTTATTTTCCTGAAAGATGTTTCTTTGATGTACCGGGTTATGTTTTGTTTCATGTTATGGTCATTGGTCCGTTTTGTTGTCAGTAGAGTATTACTATTGTTACTGTTGGGGGTTGTATCTGTTTGGCTATCATTTGTGTTTGTTTGCTCACTTCCCAATACACTGCTTGTTGGGCTGTTTGTTGTATGTGTAACAACAGTGGTACCTTGCACCGGACTGCAACTTTGTTGCACCATTATTTCTTTGTTAAATCGTGAACAGAAACTTGCCATTTTTGCTTTTGATTGTCACTCTAGTTTTATGGTAATAGCGTTGTTTTGGAGGAAGTGTTTGGAATTTTTTTCATTCATACTGTTATAAATAGCCGTGGTAAAATTATTACATGCTGTAAGTGCTTGATTTACTGCATCCCAGGGAGTTCTGTATCATTATTATTACTTATTTCTTGTATTGTCGCACTTGTGAGGGTGGTTGTACTGCCGCCTGCCTATGTCGTTTTGTTTGCACGTGCCCTGATAATTGGGAATGTGGTGTCCTAAAAATTTTGGCGCGGACCAGAACATTATGGTGTTCCCAACCCTTTCAATCCATACATTCCACGCTAATTGTAGCCCAAGCATACTACTAATGTTGTATCTGCTTGTTTTTAGTAGGTTGTATCATGGGTAATCAAATGAATCACTATCTTTTTGGAATGTGAACCCAGCCTCACTGTTGACATCTTATGTTATAGAAGTAGTAGTAGTACTCCTACGGTCCTCGTACTTACAGGAAACAATAACTCTGTAACCGACTATACAGTTGGTGTGGTACAATTGTATGGTGTTGTAATCCAGAGTAATGTGGAAATTGATAAACAAAGAAATAGTAAATCTTCCAACGGTGTTGCAGAAATGGAACTTTTGGACCAATAGATTTTTTTTCAACAGTCTCCGCAATCAAATTAATCAATATTTGTTATTTGTATTGGACAATTCCATTTTGACATCCCCATGTAATACGAGTACTACTTATCATGCTTCAAATTGTACTATTGGGTGGTTTTTAATCCTTAGTAATTCATCTCAGAACTGGAAAATCAGAATACCTGCAACGGCGTTGCAAGAATCAAAAAATCCTTCAACGTTCCAGATTTTCTTTCCGAAATCAGTTTCCTGTTTTCATTTATGTTAACTATTGTTGCTTTTTGAGATGTGGTTTTTCCCTTGTTTCCTATCATTCTTGCCTTGTTAGGTTTTTGTTGTCTGCTTTAATGGGTTAAAAGTTTTTGAATGATTTACCAATAGAATGGGTCTGTTTGTTCATAATGGATTGCCTTTTTTCCACAATCACAATTCCGATTGTTTTGAAATAACCACAGATCTTTTTGGTACAACATTTTCAAATCAGGTTCTACAGGTTTCATATCAGGTTCAACATAAGCAATGATGGCCCATAGGACATGTAATAAATGCCAATCCAAATCTCCATCTGATGTTGCCGCATGAATTACTATCCCAGACAATGATTCTCAAGCAGTCAGAACAAAAAATCATGATGGACCACCACAAAAGAAGAGTTGTAAATCCCAGCAATCTCCATCGAACGTCATACCTAGAGTTATTATCCAAGACAATGTTTCTGAAGAAGCTTCCCAGATAACGGCAAAAACAAATGGAAAATCCAGTGTTCTTACCCAAGTAGATGATTCTGAAGAAGCTTCCCAGACAGCAACAATAACAAACAAAGAAGTTGGTGTTCAAGCTGTTCCTGAAGGAGCTGCAACAAAAGTTCCTGCTGCACATCCAAAAGCAAATCCCAGTCAAAGGAAATCTCCACCCCCTGGTTCAGTTCTTTCCCCTGACTTAAGTTGTACTAATACAAAAGCGGTAACTTCTCTTTCAGAAGAAGATTTGGATTACCAAAACCATTGGAAGTCTGTGGAAAAGAATCTTGGATTGGCACTGAATGGTCAGAGATATACAAATGCAGAGTTTGTGAAGGCCTCAAGTCCAGATGTTTCAACCTCTTTTACTCAATTGATGACAAAGGTTTACATTGTATCCAAAATTATTCAATCAGAACCCATGCCCAATTTCAGGAAGAAGTTGCCTACTGAATCTCCAACCAAGAAAAAGAAGAAAAAAGAAAAAGAAAAAAAGAGAGTTTGTTGAGTATGTTTGGTCCTTTACCTTGCCCAATTGACCTGACGGTCAATTTATTTTTGTACGAAACTGAGAACAGTGTGGCTGGGAAGTTGGGAGTATTGAGTAGGAATGAAATAACTAATCAATTAATGGACTATGAAATGAAATATAAATGGGACAATTTCCAGTCTCTGCTACAGCAGGTTCGTGATGAAAGAGAGGTTGGCGACACAAAAGCACATTTGTATGGTGATAATGTGATGAACTACGTAACAATTAAGAAGTACATACTAGTAGTGTACTGGGAGATCCTCGTTTGGTACATGGAGAATGTCAAATATCCCCCAGCACCTGAAAAATGGATCAGGGTTTTGTGTTTTTAAATGCCAACTAGGAACATACACGGTAGTTTCCAAAAACTTGATCATTCTTGGTTGGAGTACAATGACAATTACTTGTCACGCAACCGTCCAAACATAGGAGTAACAGGAAAATGAAAAAAAAAGAATCAGCAATGAAGAGGATGGCAAAGGTGCTGTGGTTTCCTATGCTTTCCACAGAGTATTACAAACAAATGGAAGAGGTGCAAGATGAAGACGTCAACCCATTTTTATATCATTTTGAAACCGGGTTTGGCACGCTATGTGTGGAAAAAGGCCACTTGGTACTCACAATCCTTGAGGGATGCAAACAGATCGTCCCTGTGTGAACAAGATTCAGCAGCAAAAAAGGACAGCTTGACAAAGAAGAAGAAGCTTTGCCAATTTTGGAAGAATATGCTTTAAGTATGTCAACAAGAAATTGTTTCTGGACTATGAGGAAGGCGACACTGTCGCTACGGACCACGTGTTTGCGGTTATCCATTGAAAGGAAGAGAGGACATCAAGTGCTACAACAATGTGGGTATCAGGCCACAACTACAGTCCGGAGAATGAGACAAACTCAAACAGAATGGTCATACATTCCCTGGAAAGGAATGGTGTAATCTCATGCCACCGGCAAGATACCACATAAAAAAGTATATACATTTTAACCCTGGTAACTGTCCCTGTCTGACAGCAATTTGGTTGAGTGATTGGTGGATAATGATTACTCACAATACAACGGTGAAGGAATGTTTGAAAAACGTATTCTACGAAACACCTACTGAGTATGCGACCAACACAGAACAACCCAATGAGGTAAATGTAACAGCCCAGGACATGGATAGAAGATGTAACAAACAGGCGTGGGATTCATTCATGCAACCATTGAAGAAACAGTCAAATAAGAAGAAGGGGAAACTGAAAAAAATTAAAAACAAAGAGAAAAAGGAGAAAGAAGACAGAAATGAGAGGAAGATTCAACACTGACTGCATCTTTACCATCAACGTTGGAATTCACCGGATGATTTGGAGGAGTACAACAAAATTCCTGTCCCTCACGGCACATGGGGCTGCCTGAAATAGTAGTAATTAGTGTTATAAATACAACTGTTTACTTCTCAGAAAATCCCCTAAGTTCATCAATATTCCCCAAATAAAACAAAAAGGAAATTTTGGAAAAAAGAAAAATACACAAATCGACAAACATCCAGATATGCAACTGTAATTAGGGTGTTGCTGCAACCCCGTTGCACAACATCAAAAAATTCCTTAAGTTATTCAATGTTCCCCAAATAAAACGAAAAGGCAATTTCCTGCAACACCATTGCAGAAAATGGAAAAACAAAAAATAGTTGAATCGATGAACATCAAGACATGGGATTGTAATTAGGGGGGTTGCTGCAACCCCGTTCCACGATTTCAAAAAATTCAAATATAATTGTTGCGCAACTCCCCTTGCTTCGCCAAAGCATGGTGATGTTTTTTCCCTTTCTTTCTCTTGCTTGTGATTTGGTCAACAGAAACAAAGCAAAGAGCAACAGTGTAGTAGCCATCCTGCACTAATTCAAACCCACTGACAGAACTTCCCGGGGGGAAAGGACCTTCAAGATGAAGCAAGCAAATAATCTGACAGGGATAAACTTGCAACTCACACCCATCAAGGAGGTCTAGTAGTTTAAAATTTTCCCAGTTGTACCATTTGTTTGACACTTGTCCAGAATTGGACTTAAACAATGGATGGGCCCAAACTAGTAACGTCATCCAGCGATAATTGTCATACCTCTCGTGCTCCATGGATCCTCAAAACATGCTGGTGCCTGCAGCTGGAAGGACCACGTTGCAACAAAATTTGAGAACATGTGATGGAAACCAAGGTACACTTATGTTTTTCTTTTGGTCCCACTTTATGTAAGGCAAACCATCCATAACACCAATCAAAAACTTAGACCCAACTGACCAACCACCCTCTGTAGGATGATTTGGTCCTGTCATGGATCTATGTTTGAACAAATCAAATTCACAGTCAAGTTGATCAATAGTACAATACTCCATTAATCACTTGCATGTTTGCTTGATTAGTGTCAACTTGATTTGTTGGATTCTCTTAGCAGGAGCCTTCACTTTGCTTTTATGATTGCTCTCACTTGCTGCAGAGGCCCATCCAGTAGGAGGACCAAATAATCTCATGTAATGTGATAAATGGAAAAACTTGTGATTCTTTACCAGATTGTTTCCCTCTCCCTTACTTCATTGCAGATTGTTCTTTATACAGTTAATGAAACAAACAACCATTTTGTCAAGATTCAAAACACCCTTCTTGTCTTCTTTGAAGACCCAATCAAACATTCCAGTGTATTTGAGGAACTCTTCAATACCCAACAACAACTCAATGGCATAAATACGTCTGTCAATTTTGTCTTCACGCTTTCTGCTCTTGTTTGCAAGATTGGATGTTGTCTTTTGAAACAACCTTCAGCAGACAGAAGTGACAGCATCTGAATATAAAGCATTCCAATGTACTGGTTCCCCTCCTTCTTGGCTGTATGTATTGATTCTGAAAGATTGGTTTGTAGGAAGTCACGATCGGGTTGCCTCTGAACAGCAGCACCGTAGTAACTGGCTATCCTGTCCATGTCACCAAGTAGCCATGTGTTATTTCATAAAAAGTCCTCATGGAATGTCTCTGCTGCTCGCTTTGTGCAACCAAGTTGGTGCACTGAGCCTCTCTCCTGGTGAAGCTAGATGAATATTATGTGGGTTTTCTCCAAAATCAAGATCATAAAACGCGTTACCATTATGTACACGGTGGTGAGAGATGTTTTTGAAATACTGTTCAACATACACTCCTTTGTCCAATGTTGGAGCAGTAAAATCAGACATCTTCCATAGCCAAATGGATTGATACTCTTCCCCATTTTTGTCCTTAGACACCTTCATGTTCCCACTATTAATTGAAACGGGGACCTTCAGAACATTCACATGAGTGTTATTACCAAGTGCCCTTGGACAATTGCAATGCCTATAGATCATCTTTGTATTGGTTGTTTGATAATGTCCACAAAGTTGGTCATGCTGGGGTGTATCACCAATGAAATATGTGACTGCAAATTTTATTTGAATATACCATTTCTTCTTGTTCCATGCCCAATTAGACCATTTGATACCATCTGTTAGATTACATGAATCTTTCAAAGAGGAAAGAGCAAAACGAAGACCAGAGTGAAGATTGTTCCCATCGTCGATTGATTCATCATCTTAATTATGTGTACCTGTTGGATGAAAATATATAGTCTCCCATGCATCCGGCCAAGAGTTCCAAGTTAAAATGTTGAATATGCCAAGTGTCACATTCAGTGGGGTAAGAGTGGTTTGACCACTATTGTCCATTGCAATCCATCAATGTAGAGAATAATAGATTCCAAAGTTTCATTCAAATCTGATTTGCGTCTCTTTTCCCAAGTATTGATCCACCATTTACCGTGATGGAGTGTGTCTATATCAATACTGTCTTGTAGTTCTGGATACGGGACTGGTAAAGTTGGGTCTTCAGCATGGGGGAGACACAGATTTTCTTCCTGTACCAACGTGACGTTCATTGATAGGAAATGAATTGCTTTTCAGAAGGATCGGATGCAGATTTGTTTATGACTGGCAAGGTCAGCACTGATTGATTTCTTATTATACCAGTCAATAAGATGAGGTTCAAAGCCATCACCTTCTATTTCAGGTACAGTTGCATAAATGCCATTCGTGACTCTTGACCTCATCTATATTAGATTGCCTTTTGTCCATGAAAATAAATTAAGACGCTCAGATTACATAGCCCATTCATACGATTCCTTCTCTGCAACTAAAGGTATGCTATGATTCCGCATGATTTTCATTAACTTGATCTTCACCTTCAGTTTGCCTGATACATGCCTTCCAGCAATTGGAGTCATAATTGCTGTGTTTGAATCAGGAGGGGAATCATCAACAGCCATGTTGTTGCTTCTCTATTGACACTCAAAGAGGGGGGACTTTGCTGTCAATTCCTTCTTCCTCATCCTCATCATTAGGAGAAAAACAATTATAGTCAGAAACAGAGTCATTGTCATTGCTGTGTAATTCCTGACCATTCAAGGCACGCTCCACCGGTTTAGCAGAAGGGTCAAACATAACTTGATTTTCGAGCACCTCTGTTACTAGAACACTACTCAGTGGACCGTTCAGGGTGTTCGTCAGACCTATTTTTTCACTAGCATCCTCTTGTTTCTTTGATTTTCTGATGAATACAGAAGATACGAAATCATGTACTCCCAAACACCGGTAATAATAAGAATGACATGTATCCAGATTATGTGAAATATGGTCCATAAGACCAACCAAAACAAAGACTCCTGCATTTTTTTCTTCATCTTGCTGTAAACAAGGGGGGGTTCTTCTTCTTGGTGACCTCCTTCTTTCCGTAAATGGTAGTAATTAGAGGAGAGTAGTACAAGTAGCAACATTTATAATAATCCTGATATTTAGGTGTCATTACCATCGTTAGTAGCTAGTAATAATAGAAATGAGGAGCCACTTGAGATTGAGAAATTGTGACCATGTACTATTTGTTTCAGGCATCAAATTCAGTTCCAGGCCACCAGATTGGAAACATATACCAGTGGGGTAGGAAGATGTACCGTGCGTCAAAATATTATGAGTTTGGCATTAATTTCATAAAATTGAGGAATTACAAAGACGGACCAGTGAGGGAGTTCCGCCCAAATATGCATGTGATTCCCAGAGAACCCCAAATCTTGTTTGTGTGACGTAGGTATCTGATAACATAAGCTGTTTGACTCGTATGTTTGACTTTGATATCTGGAGGAATCAGTCACTTCTTTTTGTGACATGTAGGTAGTATCTGATAGCAGAATGGGATTGACGTCTTTGTTTGTAGTCATCAGGTTGCGTTCAATGGTGTATAAATGCCAGCAGTAGAATGGACGGATGCCACCATTCCCACATGGTTTGCACCACTTCTGCCATCTCTACTTTGTTGATTTCTGGAAGAATTGGTCCAGTCTGTTTATGGAGTGTCAATATCTGATAATATACAAGGTTTGACACATTGGTTTGCAAGCAATGCTTTGTATCAAGCTGCTGGAGAGATATACCTGCCATTTACGGAATTTTGAGCCATTTGGACTGGCGGTGAAGTGCAAGATCAGTTTGTAAATCAGTGATTTTTGCCCAAATCAATCCAAAAGTGTTGAGGGTGATAGCCCCGCCATAAATTGTTTCCATCGCAACATGGGAGGTTGAGTTTGTATGTGTGCTTCAAAAATAGTGGCTGTAATGGATCTTTGGCTGCTCCTCATAGCGGAGCCAAAATACAAAGTACTAGAGACCTGGGATAAAGTGTTGTCTAGGCCAACTTTTTTCAAGGAGGAATACGAATATGAAGTCAGATTTGAGATTAGAGAGATTTAAGACTTTCATTTGCCCCAACTGTGGTGTCGTACTAGTTTTGGTGGTGGGAAGGGCGGTTCGGTGGGACAGGAGTATTTTTGTCATTGGAGTTTGTCATGTGTGTGCGCCGTAGTTTTTTTTTACTTTTTAGATGTGTTGAAAGGTGGGAAGGTAATGTCAGCGGCGGTTATATCGGTAATCGGGAAGCAATTGGGGGCATGACAGTGACAAGGATTGTGATGTTGTAGCTGGGATGCAAAATGAAAGAAGGTGGGAAAGTTGTTGTTAATTGAAACGATGGTGATGGTGGTGAAGTTGCCGTTTGTTGAAACAATGATGGAGATGGGTATTGGCGCTGTGTTTGTTCAGAATGCGACAACAGCGGTCACCAATGTGATGAGATGTCAAGAATCAAACAAAGAGAGAGATATGCCGAGAGAAGCGAAGGTAGAGTAAACAGTGTCACAATTGAAGATGATTGACATTGTCATATGGTGCTCATAACCCTTGGGAGGGAGTCTCTAAGATGTAATCTGATGTTCAAATAGAAAGTGAGACAACGGAGCATTTTACTGGTGTCCATCAAATGATGCTAATCGTGTTCCATCAAGAAGAGAAGTGTTCCATCGTGAGAATGAACCTACCATATTGGTGGTATGTATGATATGCATGTTTCTATCATGTGTATGAATGTAGAGTGTGAAAGTGAGAAAGTGTCCTACGGACAACATCTCCCTCTCTGCGGAACAACAAGCTTTATGATAATTCCAGGCTTTGCCAGCATGCTGATTCTTGGTTCATCTTTGGCAAACATCTGAAAGATTTGGTTAGACTAATTCTTCATCTGTATTATTGTTTTTAATCCACCAAATCTCAATCTAACATGAACCTGGTGCGAAAGATGCAATTCAGTATCATTCCATTGATCATCAATCGATCATCGTGCATGGATTGCCTTGCTTTGCCCAGGATCAAGAATTCTTGGTAGTAGGTCAAGTCTGATTCACGGAAAAACAATTTTGGACCTGATCTTCTTGGGATCGTTGCACTGTATCTTTCGAGCGTTGTTCCCATCTGTTGAGCAGTAGTAGTAGTCTTATCAGTTTCGTTTTAACAGATGGATCAGTAAGCCTCGATCAATGAATCGCTTGGTTTATGAATTGTCCCATCTTGTTAGGGTACAGATCGATATCACCCGTCTACTCGTTGAAAATGCATAAATCCATCTACCAGCAGTAATCTTGCCGTTCTCGAGTACCGATACCGTAGTACTTGCACCTTCGAGAGAGACTGTGAGTCTTCAGTTATTCCATCTACATCCAATTGGGCAGTTTCTGTGCAGAATTCGCCTTTACTTTTGATGAGAAGAATTAGATATAATTGGTATGCAACTATGCATCTATTCATTAGCATAAAATAAGAAAAATAGCAAAACAAAATGTTTAGTGATTTAAGTGATCTATCATAGGATTTTAGTAGTATAACATTCAGTGCGACTGTTGCGATCGGCACGAGAGACAGATATAACGTCGACAGATGTAATAGTAGTATACAACAGTTTTGAGTTGCTGATAAGTCAAGGCGGAGCAATGCATCAATCACTGCACCCCTGCTTGCGAACTAGCTTCCCCTACTCAACCTTCTCCCTTTTCAAAGCCGTAGCCCAAGTAGCGTCATCCCCCATCGAGGAAAGAGATCGCAAGGAACACATCGACTTTCGCTTGACGTGATCGATTCTTCCAAAAAGGCTTGCCCATTCTTTCTTCGACACGAGAGATAGCTGCAGGAATCCACAGGTCGTCATCATCATCGCAATCGCAAACAGGGCGGTTTGTGTCGAGACGGCTTCGGTAGAAACGACGGCCATCGCTACGGCCACATTGACAATGATGCTTGGGACAGTCATGATCGAACCACGGGACTCCGGTGGAATGTAAATGGATCGCATCATTCCTTCACAGGGCGAATAAATACCCACCGAGAACTCATAGGCAATGAAGGAAAAGAGTGCAATCGAGAACGTGTATTCTCCTGTTGCTGGTAGCACCGATGGAGCGAGGAGCAACACGGCACAAAGGAAGTAGCAGAGCGCTCCCTGGAATTCAATGTCCATAGCTCTGATGGGTTCTTCGTCATCAACCGTGACCGTCTCGGGTACTTGGCCCTTGGTCAAAGGTGACAAGATAAAGGTCACAAATCTTCGCAGTGTGGGAGAACAAAGCCCGCCCAATACACCAGCAGCCATGTAAGCCCCAAAAATAAGGCCGTAAGCTGGTTCACCTTGAGCGTCGAGTCCCCAGACAGCCCCGTTGCATCCAGCAGAGAATTCCTTCAACAAAGGAGACCACAAGAAGATGAAAATGTGGAGGGATCCAAGGGTAAGACCTTGTGTAATGCACACACGAAGAACTCTCGAGTCGGAGCGAATGAAGGTGAGGGTTTCGCTGAGTTGAGTCAGGGGAGATTTCGCGGCGGCTGCTTCTCCGTCTTGATTCACTTGACCGGTCTTTCCGTAGTTTTCATTCCACAAAAAGAAAATCACAATGAACGCAACTGCTGTGCAA
The DNA here is from genome assembly GCA_037355745.1 of Pseudo-nitzschia multiseries. Lineage (NCBI taxonomy): Eukaryota > Bacillariophyta > Bacillariophyceae > Bacillariales > Bacillariaceae > Pseudo-nitzschia > Pseudo-nitzschia multiseries. The sequence continues at coordinate 14,846,175 of CM074782.1, read as the reverse complement.
GTCACGGCACCTTCGAAAGGTCCGGTGTTGCCAAAGGATTCTGCCAAGACGTGAGCAAGGTAACCAGAGGCAATGGCAGCCAGGTTGCTCACCACAACCGAGTCACGCATGAGAGTTTCGTACTCTTCTTTCGCAAAGCCTCGGTTGCGGTATTCGGTGTCCAACCAAGTTTCGAACACGGTGGATAAAAGGTTGGTAGTGATACCACCAACTACGCGGCTAACAATGAGACCGCTCAAGAACGGGAATTGTTCGAGCATGTTGATCCCTACTTCAAGAGCGCAGTAGAGCAGAGCCGACTTCTTCCGTCCGAATCTGTCGATCAGAGGTCCAGTGATCGGTGCTGTGATGGCTCCGGTAATGAAACCAAGACAGTAAAGGGAGGCAACGGAAAATCCGTAGCCCTCGTACAAGACGTAAAGGTGGGTGCCTACCGTACACGACCGAAAGACAATCAATAACAAATGAGGAATGCGTTTGGAGTGGAAAAAAGACAATGCAAGCATCAATGCATGAATCTATTGTGTAGTGTATGTGACCGCATAATCTTACCTTGGAGACCATCCGCAAGCATCACCACAAGTGTAACAAACAAATAACTGAGGCGGAATGTCAAGAACGAGAAGCCGTTGTCGGATCCATCGTAATCACAATCCGAATATAGATTGGTCGAATCCGAGTCGAGGTTGCTAGAGTCGGAGTTGGACGATACCGTTGTGCACGTGTTGTAGCTAACGTTGAGAGGTGCACTAGCTTCGGAAGGATCGTCAACGAACGCTTTGCAGCATGCATCTGCAGGTGTTATTGCATGGGAGACGGAAGATAAGGAAACGTCGCTGCAGGACTTCGTGGGGGGTACCTGAGCATCCATGTCCTCTGTTTTTGGTGTAATCATTGCGTATTGTGTCTTATCACGTTCTTGTCCCGATAAGCAGTGCCGCAGAGGTTGTGGTATGAATGTTCGCAAAATAGAGTTCAGTGCATCAGAGTTCTCGGATGCAACTTCCGCAGATGACGAGGAAGAGTTATCTGATTTCCCTTCGTCTTGTCTACGAATAATGCGTGTTTGCACTCCCGTATCGCTGTTTTCCATCTGTAGCGACATGATCGACTTTCAAATTTTTTAATAATAATGTTGCTGGTCTGGAGTAAATTGTTCTACGGTACAACTGCGCTGCGAAGCGATTCACTCGTGTTCAACTCTTGCCGTTGTGGAGAGAGGAGCTTCGTTGAAGTATACCAATAAAAGGTAATCTGAGTTACCGCACTATGCTCTGGTCTACCGGTATCATGTAGATGACAGTGAAACACCGCTAAAAAGGTTCCTATCGTGTGTTGGTAAGCTCTGTGCAAATGGGAATTAGGATTCTCCAAACCGATGATGTTTCTTTTATTGCATTTTTAGCGTTCAAGTGAATCCGAGAGTGAATGAACGACGAACCTGTGGAATATCAGCCGGTCGACCAAAAAAACTAAAACAAATACTGGCTATGTCAGGAGCGCCACGGGTGACCTTATGCGTCTTGCGTACTCACATTTGAATCACGAGAGAGACACTTTGCTAATGGAGGGAGGGCTCGCGCTCTTGCTCATTTATTTTTCTTACCGGCAGGGAGTGAACACAGGGAAATATTGCATTGTGGGGTCCGTTGAACGACCAATACTAATTTTCAGTTACGACGAATAAATGGCGGACCGCATCGCTCCCGCCGCTGAAGACCGTGTCAAGTTTCGTACATTATACCTAGACACGTGCAGGGTATCGGGTCGTACTTTTTGAAATTTTCTTCGTAAGACATGCCATCTCTACAAGACTGCCAGTCTTTAGAGAGTTTCCAACCAAAATTTGTCGACTCCGATGATAGTACGCTACCGGTAATACGCGGGTTCTCATCTTGGTTTCAGTCCAGTCCCGAACGTTTGCTCAGAACCTGATAGTGAATCATCGCCCTGTTGTCCGTTATCTTCTTGCATACAATTATGACGAAATTTTACATCAAGACTCAAGTCGAAAATACATGACCTGTGGCCTATAAATGATAACAATGTAGCGATATTCTTTAATCGTTGTAATTATCAATTATTGTTTCGTCGGCCCCAAGATTCGCTTCCCGAAAGCCTGTTTTCAGGAAAACCGATTTCTTGTTCCCGATTCCATGTTCTTTAGCGCACGCCTTCACTGAAAAAGTACGCTACAGGTAGACCTGGTGTCCTAATGCTATGTTTTGTGTTTTGAGATAGTAACAAAAACAACCTCACTTCGACACTTTTCTGTGTCATCTGTCACACATTGGGTCATTCCCGAAAACACAGAATATCTGTGTATCGCTTAATCGCACACCAGCGTACGCTCATTTTTGAGGGGCCATACGAAAGTCTTAACTCTGTCGGATTTCAAATCCGGGTTGATATTATTATTCCTCATTAAAAACTGTCTTACAAAACGCTTTGTCCCAGGTCCCTTATTGGTATTTTGGCTGAGCTATTGGCACGGGAAGCTCCATTACACTTGCTTTTTTTGGGCGTTTGTACAAACTCAAAATTCCATATCACCGTGGAAATAAATTATGACTGGCCTCTACACTCCACCAATCGAGGATCCAAGGACATTGGCAGCTTCCTCTACTGGAGAGCTATCATCCACAACAATTCCGGATCAATTTGGCAGAAAATCAAGGATTTACAGACTGATCTTCTTGCACCTCACCCCCATTCCAAATGGCCCAAAATGCCATAAATGATCATAGGGATCTCTCTTCAGCGTCACACAAACAAGATTCGGGGTCCTTTCGGAAATGCGCATATTTGGGCCGAACTCCATTGGTCCCCCTTTGTAATTTCACTCTATTTATTGAAATTAATGTCAAACTCCTAATGTTTTGGTGCAGAGTACATTTTCCTACCCCGCTGGCATCTGTTTCCGAATTTGTGGCATGTTACTGAGTTTGATGCCTGAAACAAACAGTGCATGGCTGCAATTTCTAAATCTCACTTGGTTCCTCATTTTTATTGTTATTACTGGCTATCATATGGTAAGACGTTACTAGTAACAATGGTCCGCACTCCTTTATATCAGGTTTATTGTAAACATTGCGACTTGAAGTCTCCTCCGATCACTATAGGTAGGGGAAAGAAGAAGGTCACCAAGAAGATGAAACCAACCTTGTTTACAGAGCAGCTAAGAAAGAATACAGGAGTAGTTGTTTCTCCTGGTCTTCTAGTAGACCATATTTCAAATGACGCATCATGCTATTTTTATTACAGGCAATCTTCAGGTGTAGTCAATTTTGCATCTTGCGTATTCATTAGAAAATCGAAGAAGATCGAGGATGCTACTCAACAATTAGGTCTTACAAACACCTGTAACCGTCCACAGAGTAGTGGCTGCGCATTACCAGAGGTGCTTGGCAATCAAGTTATGTACAACCCTTCTGTCGAACCGATTGGGCATGCCTTGATTGGTCGGGAATTAACCAACATAGAGGATGACAATGATACTATATCCGATGATAATTTTTTCTTTCCTAACGATGACGACGAGGAAGAAGGAAGTGAGAGCACAGAGGCCCTCCACTCTTTGAGTGTCAATGATGAAGAAGGCAACGGTATTGATGTTGATGATACCCATTGTGATACAAACATGGCAATTATGATGCCCAATGCCGGGAGGCATGTATCAGATGAACTGATGGTAAAGATCAAGCTAATGAAAATTATGCAGAATCATAGCATACCACTAGTTGAAGAGAAGGAATTGTACGAATGGGCTATTGAATTGGAGTGTCTCCATTTATTTTCATGGATAAAAGGCAACCTTGTACAGACGAGGTCAAGAGTTATGAGGGAGATTTCCGCAACTGTGCCTGAAATAAAAGGTGATGGGTTTGAACCTCATCTTATTCACTGATGTTCTAAGAAATCAATGACTAGTGATGTTCCCGTTCGTGAAGAAATCTATGTTCGGTCATTTCAAAAAGCACTTCGTTTCCTTGGTAAAAGAAGAAAACCTGTCTTTCCCCCATGCTGAAGACCCAACATTACCAGTCCATTTTCCGGAACTACAAGGCAATATTGATATAGACAAACTCCACCATGGTGAATGGTGGATCAATACTTGGGAAAAGAGATGCACAAGAGATTCAAATGAAACTTTGGTGCCTATCATTCTCTACATGGATGGAATCGCAATTGACAATAGTGGTCAAACCACTCTTACCCCACTGAACATGACACTTGGCATATTCAACACCTTAACTCGGAACTGTCCGCCAGATGCTTGGGAAACTATATATTTCCATCCAACGGGTTCACGTGATAACGGCAACAAATCAATTGACAATGAGAACAATCTTTACTCTGGCCTTCGTTGCGCTCTTTCTTCTTTGAAAGAAGCCTGTAACCTAACAGATGGTATCAAGTGGTCTAATTTGCCTTGGAACAAGAAGAAATGGTCTGTTCGAATGAAATTCACAGTCACGTATTTCATAGGTGATACTCCCCAGCACGGCCAACTTTGTGGACATTATCAAACGGCAAATACAAAGATGATCTGTAGGCATTGCAATTGTCCAAGAGCACCTGGTAACAACTCTCGTGTGAATGTTCTGAAGATTCCTTTTTCAATTGAAAGTGTGAACATACAGGTGTCCAATCACGGAAATGGGGAAGAGTATCAATCTATTTGGTTATGGAAGATGTCCAATTTTACTTCCCTGACTGTGGAGGAAGGAGTGAATGTTGAACAGTATTTCAAGAATGTCTCCCATCACCGTGTTCATAAGGGTAACGCATTTTATGATCTTGATTTTGGAGAAAACCCACATAATATTCATCTAGCGTCACCAGGAGAGAGATTCCATATGCACCAACTTTGTTGCGTGAAGCAAGCCACGGAGACTTTCTGTGAGGTTTTTTTAGGTAATAACACGCGGCTACTAGGTGAAATGGACCGTATAGCAAGTTACTATCGTGGTGGTGCTGTTCAGAGGCAATCTGATCATGATTCTCCGCGAACCAATTTTTCTGAGTCGATACATACAGCAAAGAAGGAGGGGAACCAATACATTGGAATGTTTTATATTCAGATGCTCACACTTTTGTCTGCTGAAGGTCATCAATTGTTGTTGTCCCCAAGAACAACAACAAATCTTGAGAATAGGAGCCAAAAGTGTGAGGAAGAAATTGATGGACGTATCTACGCCCTTGAGTTGTTGTTGGGTATGGAAGAGTTCCTTGCTGGAACATTTGATGCGGTTTTCAAAGAAGACAACAAGGGTGTTTTAAATCTTGACAAGATGGTTGTTCATTTCATTAACTGTAAAAATAACTACCTACAATGAAGTAAGGGAGAGGGTAACAATCTGGTGAAGAATCACATGTATTTTTATTTATCACAGTACATGAGATTATTTGGTCCTCCAACGGGATGGGACTCCGCAGCTAGTGAGAGCAGCCATAAAACGGAAGTGAAGGCTCCCACAAAGAGAGCCTAATGAATCAAATCCACGTTAATCAAACAAACCTGCAAGCAAGTAATGGAATACCACACTATTGATCGACTTGACCGTGAATTTGATCTGTTGCATCACAAATCTTATAGGAGTAAGTCATCATACAGAGGGTGGGCAGTCAGCCGGGTCTAAGTTTTTGATTTCAGTTAGGGATGGTTTGCCTTACATGAAGTGGGACAAAAAGAAAAACGCAAGTGTGCCATGGTTTGCATCGGATGTTCTCAAATTTTGTTGCGACGTGGTTCTTCCGGCTGCAGGGACCAACACGCTTTGTGGATCCACAGAGCAGAAGAGGTATGACGATTATTGTTGTATGGGGTTACTTTTTTGCGCTCGTCCATCGTTTAAGTCTGATTCTGGACAGTTGTCCAACGCATGGTACGACTGGGCAAATTTTCAACTAGACCTACTGGACGGACATGGTCTGCAAGTTTATCCATGTCAGATTCTGTGCCTGCTACATCTTGAAGGCCCTTTCCCCCCTGGAAGTTCTGTCAGTGGGTTTGAATTAGTACATGATGGTTACTATGCCTTTGCTTGTTGCTTTCTTTCTGTTGACCCAATCTCAAGCAAGAGGGCTCAAGGGAGAAGAGACCGCCACACATTGGTGAAGCAAGCTGTGTTGCGCAACAAATTATATTTGTTTAAGTGCAATACGATCAAGTCTGAAGTTGCCGTGGTCGGAAACCTTAGTAGGAAAGATCACTGCTTTGTCCTTGGAAATAGGGAACGATGGTTGTTTCATTTCCGTGACACAATGGCTGGTTTAGAAACAAAAAGAATAGAGTCAATAGTGAAAGCCAGGGAAATCAGTAATGATTTGTAATCCTTCTTTCAACAGCGTGCAGGTAAGTGATGGTGAGGATTCCATTTTTGAATTCTTCAATCGCAAGTTTGTACACAACTTTCTTTATTGGTGCAGCTCCAACGCTGTTTATTTCAACATGGCCAATTGTCGTTTCATTTTTGTTTATTCCCTGAACGGTGTATGAGAAGGAATAAGCTAAATGTTTGGAACACCATTGCAGGGTTAAGTGCCTGGAAATGGCATTTTTGATTTAATTGCCTAAGTGTCTGAAACGGTGTTGCAAGTTGAATTCCCTTGAGTGGAAAATAAGCACAATGTCTGTAACGCCGTGGTAGGGTTAAGTGTCCGGAATGGCGTTGCACATTGAAATCCCTTGGACAGAAAAAAAGCACAGTGTGTGGAATGCCATTGCAGGGTCAAGTGTTTTCAACGGTAAGGCGCATTGATGTGCCTGGAACAGAAAATAAGCACAATATATGGAACGGCGTTGCAGTGTTAAGTGTCTGGAACAGTGTTGTAGATAACAATTCTCTGTAAGGGAAAATCAGCACAATGTCTGGAATGGCGTTTCAGGGTTAAGTTTCTGGAACGGCATCTCAGATTGAGTTGTCTGGAACGGCGATGATGACTTCTTCATTTGTAACAAACATTTTTCACAGTAGTTATTTTTTTTTCTTTACATTTTTAATGACAACAGAAACGTGTAGGTATTCCTAAGAGTACTGTTTCACACGTCCCCATGCGCCACACAGAACGGGATAGTTGTTGTACTCCTCCAAATCTTCCGGTGATTTCCAATGTTTTTCGTAAAGATGTAGCCAGTGCACAATGTTTCTCTTGTTTCCGTCTTCTTCCTCCCTTTTCTCTTTGTTTGCTAATTGTTTTAGTTTTCGTTTTTTTCTCTTAGACTGTTTTGTCGCTTTGTTCATGAATGAATTCCAATTGTCTTTAATCTTATTTTTCTCCATTTCTTTCTTTTGTTCCTTTACGTCATCAGTTTCTTCTATGTACCTTCTACGATACTTTTCAATGATTGCCTCTTCAGTTGTTGTGCGCCACTCGTTGAACCAAAGGCTTGTCAGACAGGGAGGGTTACCCGGGTTAACATGTATGCATTCCTTGATGTGCTTTCTGGCTTCGGGTGTCAAGTTACACCATTCCTTTGGTGGGAAAGTATGACCATCCAGTTTGAGCCTCTCTTTTTCTCTGGATTGTACTTCTTGTCCAATACCCACGTTGTTGTAGCACTGTATGTCCTCCGTTCCTTTCAATGCAGGATAACCGCATAAAACGTAGGCCATAATGATACCCATAGCCCACACGTGGTCAATGCCATTAGTGCCGCCTTCCTCATAGAAGGGAAATACTACCTCCGTTATGTACTTTAAGCATTGTTCCGAAATCTCCAAACCTTCTTCTTCATCAAAATGCCCTTTTTGGCTGTTGAGTCTTGCTCTCACATCATCAATCTTGTTGCATCCATTAAGGATTGTGAGTACCAAGTGGCCATTTTTTGCACATAACCCATCGAACCCAGTTTCAAAATGATGTAAGAATGGGTTCTGCTTGTCGTTTTGGTTGCCGTGATTGAGCTCATTACTTCTTTTACAGTACTCTGAGGAATCCAAATGAAACCGCGGCTTCAAAACCTTCCTCTTGTACGCTGATTGGGGTGTTGTGTTCTCCATTTACCTCTTATTTCTAAGATCGTCCAACGTTTGGCAAATACTCCTGTATTTTAGTACAATTACTTGCCGTAAACTGTTTACGACTCATCCTTACCATGGAGCGGGCGTACGCTGCTGGCTTTTGGCCTTTGTGTTTCTAACACGGGTTACACATACACACTGGCATCTCCACTGGACACACAAACTTTTTGATACAAAAGTTGTCTAACTATAAATAGTGTAACGGCCGCTGCTTGGAATTAATCATTGAGAACATAACACTTTCGTGTCCTCCACACGGTACATTTTGTTCAGAGGTACACACGCAGAATTTTTTTTGTCATCCTTCCCTATTCATACTAGTATCCAGGATCCTTCTTGATGAATAAAAAACAATTACAAATAGATCACTATCAGTGATTTTATTTGCTCATATTATGGATGGGGTAGGCTATGAAACAAACTGTACATTTTCCGAGCTGATACTTTAGACAGTATGAATTTTGGAATAATTTTTGTCCCTGGACATCATGCATTTACCAAAATAGTGAGTCCTAGTCAGTTTTTGAGTGCAAGTGTATGTCATTGGCTGCAATTTCAGGTTCAATATTGCTCATACTATGGATGGGGTAGACTATGAAACAAACTGTACATTTTTCAAGCTGATACTTCAGACAGTATGAATTTTGAAATAATTTTTGTCCCTGGACATCATGCATTTACCAAAATAGTGAGTCCTAGTCAGTTTTTGAGTGCAAATGTGTGTCATTGGCTGCAATTTCAGGTTCAATTCCATTGCTCATACTATGGATGGGGTAGACTATGAAACAAACTGTATATTTTTCAAGCTGATACTTCAGACAGTATGAATTTTGAAATAATTTTTGTCCCTGGACATCATGCATTTACCAAAATAGTGAGTCCTAGTCAGTTTTTGAGTGCAAATGTGTGTCATTGGCTGCAATTTCAGGTTCAATACTATTGCTCATACTATGGATGGGGTAGACTATGAAACAAACTGTATATTTTCCGAGCTGATACTTTAGACAGTATGAATTTTGAAATAATTTTTGTCCCTGGACATCATGCATTTACCAAAATAGTGAGTCCTAGTCAGTTTTTGAGTGCAAATGTGTGTCATTGGCTGCAATTTCAGGTTCAAAACTATTGCTCATACTATGGATGGGGTAGACTATGAAACAAACTGTATATTTTTCAAGCTGATACTTCAGACAGTATGAATTTTGAAATAATTTTTGTCCCTGGACATCATGCATTTACCAAAATAGTGAGTCCTAGTCAGTTTTTGAGTGCAAATGTGTGTCATTGGCTGCAATTTCAGGTTCAATACTGCTCATACTATGGATGGGGTAGACTATGAAACAAACTGTATATTTTTCAAGCTGATACTTTAGACAGTATGAATTTTGAAATAATTTTTGTCCCTGGACATCATGCATTTACCAAAATAGTGAGTCCTAGTCAGTTTTTGAGTGCAAATGTGTGTTATTGGCTGCAATTTCATGTTCAATATTGCTCATACTATGGATGGTGGGGTTGATTTTATTGTTCCATGACAATTCATCCTGTTGTTGTGCATCATGATACAAACAGATTGGACAGTACTACTACTAGTAGTAGTAGTAGCTAGAAGAATCTGAAGACATTAAAATAAGCACTACAAACAGGTTGGACAGCAGTACTAGTACAAGTAATAGTAGAATAATATGAAAACATTAAAGTAATACATTGTAGTAGTCTAGTAAATATGACTTATGATTCTTTGTTACATCAACAACCATTTGTTGGTTAATATCAACCCAATGTGGAGAAGAAGAAGTACTAGTGACGTAGTACTACTATGATCACTTCTTTGCCGTTCTGCCACTCTTCATTGTGTTCTATGGCGGTGCGTGGTCAGGACTATGCATGTCTAACCAATACAGCATTGTTTCATTTGTTCAACACCTTGGACAACTTGGTGTACTGCGGTGTATTCAACCCAACACGGTTGTAAGGGAACCAGGTTGCGCGTTTCACTTTTGTACCATCCAGTAGTTTCTTGTACACCATGTATCCAGGGTAAAGAGGATAAGGGTCCTTCCTCTTTGATGCACAAATCTTCACTACACCAGTTCCAGGTGGTGGAATACCTGTGATTGTAACCTCACTGTCAATTGTGAATTTACGATACAAGATCATGGGATCAGGTTCTGCGAACAGCACCTTCACGCTGCCGGAGGGCTTCTGCATTACTACGTTGTTGGGTAGGGGACGAGGAACTTGCAGAAGGTATCCAAGATCTTGAACATGGGCAAGGTTCGGAGAAACCTTCCTCTCCTTGTACTTTGGCTCTCCATTCGATCCGTCTGATGCAGACTTCCTTTGTTTGGTACCTTGGCAAAGGGATAACTTCTTCTTTGCCTTTATCTTTGTGGATGGGTTGTCTTGGACTGCGTTGGGGACGGCGGGCTGTTGGTCAGCGTTTCCTCTGTCCTCTCCTTCTTCATCATTGTCTGCTTCAGCTTCAACACCTTCAACAATTGCGGAGTCTGAGTTGACCGTCGATTTATCTTCCCAAGGAAACCGAAAGAATGATTCCACTCCGTTGAGCCCTTTGTTAGTGAACACTAACCATTGGACGGAATATGCGCCATTTTCTTTGATGAAGGTCTCAAAGTTTTTCAAGTGCTTTTTTAGGAAGTCCCACTTTGCAATATTGGCTGCATTGTAACGTTGACTCCTGGGTACCTTGATTTTTTTGGAATAGTTGGATCAAGGAGTCGCCATTGGATTGTAAAGTCTTTTCATCCTCGCCTGACACAAAGCTTACTTCCAAGTTTGCTTCCAACACGTATTTTTGTTCTGGAAAACCACACACAGAGGTTCCTTCATCAACGGAACAAACAATTGCCCCCCAACAGGTAGATAATTGTAAGTTGTCAGAAATTACAGAGACCTCTCAAAACACTTACAACCTTTGAGTAGTATTTCCGGTCGCGTAATGAAAATATCACGGAATACGAACCTCGTATGATCCCAGAACAATCAGTTGCCCAGATTGTATGTGCAGCAGTTCTCATCAAAATTAAGGAACCTTGTGATGGATAAGCTGTAGTCATCTTTTGCGATGGGGTAAGTATGTTGACACTCTTCACCTCTTAGAAGCTCAGGTGGAGTTTGTTCTTCAAGTTGAATGGATCGAGCACCAATGTTGGTGAAAATGAATAACCGATCATTGCGGTGAGGTTCACAAGGATTGGAGTTGGACAACAATGAATGGCGCTCTGCTTTCAAATATTTGTCCAAATTCTTGTGTGCCTCGTCAACGTAAACAGATGTTTTTTCTTCCTTGCCCAGTACTGCCTTCAGTATTGCATTCAAAACCATAATCCTAGTATTTGGGACACGTGTACCGTTAGGACCACAGGACAACCAAGATGTTAGAACATTGTCAAGCAATTCTTCACAAACAAGATCCACCTGTTCAAGTTGGTCCTGCGTGGAAACCACATTGTCAACCCAGGACAAACTCAGGAGGTAATGTTGCAACAATGTCTTCACGTGTTGTTTGTCTTCCGGAACAAAATTGTTGACAAGTATGTCCCGTTCCTCCGGCAACTTTGCAGTAGAAAGAGTCACCACATTTTTTGCAAAGTCAACACCTACTCTGTAACACTTGTTCAGAGTTTTCCAGTGCTCCATAATCTTGCAAAAGTGAAGAGAAGATAACAATTTGAATTGAATTTTCCCCACCAAATTGTCAACTCCTGGTATTTTGTACCGTCCAACCAAAAACGAAGACTCATAGAGATTGGGCAATAGTTCCTTGTACAAATTGTCGTCAAGGAATGACTCATCGGCAAAGTGGTCCAGGCTGACTTCTTGAAAAGTTTGTGTCTTCTCTCATTGGAAGTGTACCCATAAATACATGAGGACCTTTTGAAACACAAGAGGTGCCTTTGTCACATTTTATGGCCAATCCAACTTGAGGTATTTTGGGGAATCAGTTAAGGGGACTAACTCGACTGCTGGTGCACCTTCTCTTGTCGGTGCACACACAACTTCCTGCCCCCGAATTTGATTTATTCTATTGTCCAACTGTTCAAAGGAGTGACTTGCTGAAAGAGAATGCCTCAGTGAATGGTGAAAGGAAAGACCTTCAAAGAATGAGACCATCTGCCGGATGTATAGCTTCCCTTTGTTTTCATTGTCTTTAAATTGTTGATAGAAAAATGGACCTTCCTCATCGGGTGAAGGTGCAGGTGGGAATTCAACACAACATATGTACCACCAAAGTAAGCTTAAATACACTTTCATGTACTTCAGTATGGTGTCGTAGTTAACAACATTCTTTGACCAAACAGCATGCGATGTGCCTTCCACTACTTTGTCTTGTCCTTCAATCCAGGTGTACTCTGTTAGACCTGTTGTACTAGTATCATTGATTTGGATAATGGAGTTGAACGCTGACTGGAAGGCATTCCATTTATCTTTCATCTCGTAGTCCTTGAAATGAGTTGTCAGCTCCTTTGGATCCAAGATGCAGACCTCCTTTATCAACTGTGAACCGGAGTCATGTAGGAAAAGATTTACCATCACGTCATTGTCACCCGTTGCTGTCTCGCTGAAGTCAGGATGGGTTTCAGAAGAAAAGAGTTTTGTGACAATGAAAACCTTATTCATGAGCTGGCTGAAGACTGATGCAATGTCCCAACTTACGGCAGTGATGAGTTTGTCAGTCAAAATATTCTCGGAGAATCCGTTAGGACCCTGTTGCTCAAGACAAGCTTTGACACGTCTTTTCATTGCATCTGTGTGAACCTTGTATTGGGAGTCATCTTCAAACAATTCCAATGATAAAGTACCACTGCCATCATTGCCCAAACACGGTGGAGGTTGTGCACCTGTGACTCCTTGACCTGGTGTTGGGGGAATGACTGATGGTGTTTGACGACCATCACCTCTATTTTTTAGCCTTTTTTTCGGGTTTTGTCTTCTTCATTTCATTGACTGCACCCCCTGGACTGACCAGAGGAGGTTTTAGATCATTTCGACGCAACGTTGCTGGTGTTTTGGTGGGGCTGGGGCTGTGACTGCGGCTGCCGCTGCATCTCCTGGTGGTGGAATAGTATTGTCTTGTGACGCTGCGGTTGCGTCTGTGACTTCACCAGCGACTTCATCTGCTGGTGAATTAGACATACTTCTTGAATTACTTCTTGTCAATGCCATTGTTTGATTGATAATTTTGAGAACAGTAAAATAAAATTGTGTGAAAGCAATCTAAGTTGCTACAATTCAATAACAATAACTTGTCGCATAACAAATCAGAAAACACAACCAAACATGACATAGCAAGACATTCCGAAATGATTAAACGAAAAACATATTGAACAAAACTTCAAACCACAATGCCTCTAATGACAAACAAACATCATGCAACAATGTACAAATATTTTGAGATTTTCTGACCACTTTAACGACAAATAAATAGTAGAACCTGCAACGCCGTTCCAAAAGAAAACTTCTAAACTGACCAAAACAAACCATAACGATATGAAACACCAATCCTCAATTTTGAGATAAGGTGCTTAAAGATTTCAAATTTTAACATGGTTCAAACAGTAAGCCTGCAACGCCGTTCCGGCTAATATATTTCTGAAACACTGTTTCATGATTGTTGACATGAATTGTACAAAAAAGGGTTTCACCCCTCCAGCATAAGTCATTACTATCATACCTACATTATTACTACTATCATAATACACCTGGACACACAAGATATTACTATGCTTGGGCTAAGACTACTATCAGTGGAACATACCATTCCTGGGGTGGGGTACACTATAGTACTAGAGACAGCGCCAGGATTTTGGTCTGCGCCAGGATTTTCTCAAAATTGCATTGCAGATTGTCAGGGCACGCGCGGTAAAACGAGGGGCATGCGACAGTACAACCCCACACAAAACTCAAACAATACTACAAAAATAACTAGTAGTGATACTGCAATCCTCAGGATGCAGTAACTCAGGCGCTTACAACTACTAAGAATTTTAGCACCGTACAACAGTGTGAATGAAAACTAAAATCAGAATACTCCAAAACAACTCAACTCCAATAAAACGAGTGCGCCAAATACATGAAAACAAACAGTTGGTAAGTTCCTATTTCCAATTTAACAAAAAAAAATGGTGGATCACGTTTCCACACCAACGGTTCAGGGTACAACGATTGATACACAGAGAACAAACAGCCCAGCAAGCAGTGTATCAGGTAGTGAGACACAGAACACGAATGATAGCACAACAGATAAAACCAATAGCACCAGTAACAGCAGCGGTGCAATAGACAAATCGCAAGAGCGCACTGACAACAACATTGAAAATTACATTAATGGGTACGTCAAGGAAGAAACGTTCAGGCAAATGAAATTCCCGATAACGGACAAACAAGGTACACGATACATAAAGTCAATTATTACCATGATTGTAAAATTGAATCATCAAAACAAAATACCAGCGACATGGAACGACCATGCGCCGAAGTGGAGTGGAATGTATTGTAGAGCAATAACTACATGTAGGCACAACGCCCACACACTAGCGAGGAAAAATTATAAAGGTAAGAACCAACAAGAACAACGTTTTTCTCGTTAGACACATTTTTCAAATAACTAACCATATCGTATTGTTCACATTGATGCATATACAATAAAAGGAACAAACAGATACCGGATAGTTTCCTAGGAACAGTTCTAATCAAGGAAAACGAAAACAAGAACTCAGAAAATAGGTACAAATTACACAAAGACTATTGAGGAATAAATACACGGGAATTACAATATTTCTTCAAAAGAATTTTTGGAGCAGTGTTGTCTAAAGAGACGGACTTAAAAACAATCAGTACAAACAACAATCAGTAACATTTTCACTTCGAGCAATGAAGCGTTTGCTCTGCTTTTCCTTTACAACGACTATGAATTGTGGCTCAACACAACAAAGGGGACAAGGATAAAAAAGAAATTCACTGACAGTAAGTCAGGAATTAAGGAGGGGTGGAGTGACAAGGGACAAGAACTTTACATATATGTCAAAGAGGAAATAGAAAAACGTAGACAGGAACAACAAACAAAAGATTTAGAGATCAAACTACTTCAAACATACCAACAGCAAAATGGGTACAATGTAAAATGACGTAAAAAGGAAGAAGCCAAAATGAACGAAACCAAACGGAAGCAAAAATATAACATGGCGGACACTCTTGACAAGAACCACAAGGACTACAAATATTACCTCGCAAACAGAGACAAATTCTAAAAGTAAACAACAGTAACAAAAATATAGTACAACAATTAGTACTTTATTGGAATCTACTACTAATGTGGGTAGCCGCAATAAATTTGCCTGCTGCTTAAATTGCATAGTACGAACAAGATTATGGCAAAGAATACGGATAAAATACTTTCTTATTAGTAATCACGTTATCCAACGTATGAATATTTGGAACCTAAAACCATATCACACCAATTAAAAATTTCTTATCTAAATAATACTGGTCGCACACGATTAACAACATTCTGTGCCACCAATCGAAACTTTTATGAGAAGGAGAAGAGTGTGGTATTCCAACTCTCATGATTGAAATTACCCACGATTCAAGAAAATCTGAAAAGCAATGCCACGCAAGCCGGTCTTCAATATTGAACACTGGATGAAGAACATACCCAAATTCTCTATGTACAATGTACGTTGAATTTTGATTCAACGGCTGTTTACTGTTACAAGCCTTTCAACCGCTCCTCGGAGTAGTTGACAGAGCAAGCTCACAATCTTAGTTTTTAACCAATACATAAACATTAATTTAGTACCCTTTTTAGAGGCATACGACAAAATGCTCCTTACAGAATTGACACAGATTTTGGTTATTGTGGGGGCATGATAACCAAATTTGAGCCGAATCTGTGACAAATCTGTAACACTTTTCACAGAATCAGAAAAGTACGGTAGGTTTTCTCACGTGCGGAGAAAAATACAGTACGAAGTACTTTTGTCCGAAGAACCTGTACCTACGCAGGAATACGTTACTTCGCAAGAATTTGTGTCAGCAAAAATCAGAAATCTATCTACCGGTACGTACGATTGTACGAGTAGGTTTTGCATCGTCAGTAATAACCGGTACGTACGGTACCGGTATCACACATCTCACTTTTTCTTCAATAAAGTGCTTTTGGGCTTTGTCTCATTGGCGACGTGACAAGAAAATATTTCCAATTGGCTTCTAAATGAAAATGGAATTGATTGCTTTGACTTATCAGATCAGGTAGAATAAAAAGGGCTAATATGGTTCAAGGCAATTGGGAGCGTCGGGCCGAGATGAGCGAGGCTCGTCGATTGGAAGCCAAGCAACGCAAACAACGGAATGCCGATAGAAAAGTCTTCAAGTCTCAGGCACAGGATTTGCTGTCGTTTTTAAACCGGAACGCGATCCAGCTTCTTCGGTCGCAACGGCATTCTCAAACTTCGGAAAGCGAAAGGCTGGATGTGATGATCCACCTATGGACAGACACTCAGCCGTGCTCGGAGGATGCTTCCTCTTCCGATGGCATTTGGGAGGAGGAACACACGACGAACAAGAAAAGAATCAATAAACAAAACGGCGGAAATGGGAGAAATGGGAGGAAAGATAGATCACTCTCGTTCGAGAACGAAGATGCTGCGAGGGTACCAAAAAGCAACAAACATACAAGTAAGGGGAAGAAAAAATCTCATCCTCGAAGCAAAGAGAATTCCAACGAATGTGTAGCAGAAACCAGCGAGATGGATCCAATGTACAAACCCAAACTTTGTCGTTCACATTTCTTTGATGGAACATGTAACGAGAGTAGCAACAAGAAGAGGTCGGGAGGGAAAAAGAACTATGACTGTCGTTTCACTCATTACTCCAAAAAAGAGAACACATTGAACGATATTCTCCTCCCCAAAACATTACGTGACAGCGATGACGAATCTGCTATTATGAATACCAAAGAAATGCTCTCTGCTTCTGAAAAGTCGTATCCCGCTTCTGTAATGCCCGGGGAGAAAACCCCAACGGCGGAAGCCATGGACATGGTGTACTATTCATCGTTTACCGCCAACGAGTTGTTCGGAATTGATGATTCCGATGATGAACAGCTATCTTCTACATCTATCAGTCACACTATTGTAGAAGCCATGGCAAAGAAATCGTGCAACATTGGTAGCATTGTATATTTTGCAATCGGTGATCAACTCCTGTATGATCGTCATCGCAAAGGGGTGCTTGTGGAAGAGAGTCAAGTAATTGGATTGGAACGGCTCAAAAGTCCTACCGGCAAGAATAGGAAAGCTGGTGATGGCATTGAATCAATGTCTTTGTCAGCTTCAATTCTAGAGTACATCTTAACTTTTCTCAACGATAGAGATGTTGCGTCGATGACATCTGTATGTCGGTCATGGAATCATGAGATCGGAAAACAATCAGAAAACTTGTGGAAATACCTCTTGGAACGTCGACGATGGCCTGTCCCCACTTTGACTCAAGGTCGCGAACAAATTGGGTTTTCTACCTTACGAGAAGCATTCGTTGCGCATTATACAGCAGTAAGAGACGTAAATGCATTAAAAACTGGAGTTGATTGTTTGTTAACCCGAAAATCAATGAATGAATTCGATGGGGCTGTAAGGTCTTTCGAATCTTTCCGAAATTCTCCTCAAGGTCAAAACCAGTGTATCGCCGTGAAGATCTGGGCCCAAAATTCCTTTCTGGCTGCATACGCTCAGGATTGTACCCTACGACTGTTTGACTCTGTTGAAGGAAGTGAAACCTCTGGAGAACGATTATGTCGTGAACTGGTCTGCCATTGTGTCGATCCTCACAAAAAGACTAAGAAACGCAATTGCAATTTAGTTGCCATGGCACTTGATACGGATTTTATTGGCTGCTTGTTGCATATGACGGACGATATTTCTGAGGAGGAGGGTTTCATTCTCAGTGTGTTAAGCAGGGATAATTTTTTGATAGACGATGGCTCGAGCGATGAGGCATTGCAAGTGATCGACATTCGTCAATCAGTTCTGAATTTCCTTCTTAGTTGTGATGAGATCGATCACAGTCTCTTACAGTTTCACGATTTTCTATCCAACGATGGTGATTTGGATGATATTGAGGTTCTTGTTTCGCAAACCTTGGCTGAATGTGGATACGGCAGGTTCATGGTCGAGGTATCATTGGCTATCCCTTCCGATGATGTAGAGGACGAACGCATCAACGTGCTCTTCCGAAAACTTTTCTTGTTTTCCACTAGTATCGGGGCCATCACCTGGATGTCCGATTCAGGGCAGATTTCAACACCTCTTTTGAATGTCATCCATTTTCCCGAGGAAATGACACTCTCTTCCGTCAACATACAAGATAATGGTCGGTATGGATACGAAATTGTATCCTTGTCATGCTTGGCAGATCCAATCACCATCCTTTCAATCGATTCAGCAGGTAACTTCGGTCATTCGGCATTGATCCAGGGAACTGATTTGGTTCGACACGACATCCAATGTGACGGCTGGGTTGTCGAAACACCACCGAAGCGGCCAGTTGCGATGTTGGAAAACCAAGTAGTGGTTGCAGACAACTTATATCACGATGAACTCAAGAGAAAAAAATCTGTGGTGTCATTTTACTCAAGGCATAACGACGACAAAAGTTCAGTGTTTGATAGGCTGAATCTAATCGGGAATCTGGAGGTTTGTCATTTGATTGCTATCAAAAACTCCCATGTCATTGCAATCTGTCGAAATTTTGAACCTGATCACGAGGCTATAGATGGGCAATGGTTCGGCCCCGATGCTACTACCGGTACAGTGGTCTCATCGTACGCGATCGTGATTGATGTCGCGTCTAGGTCAGAAATATATAGGACTCGCTTGATAGACGATCTCGGGCTACATCTCGGAAATAGTTCTTTTGGAAACTCTTCTGCGGGCGGGGAATTTCCGTTTCATGTTGCTATTCAAGGTGACACAGTTGCTGCTGGATTAGCATCGAAGGGTGTTATTTTGACGGGGCTGGACGCTCGGAGGTCTCGGTCAACGGATGTTCGCAATCAGGACGACCTTGTCTCCCCTTCGAAATCTGCAAAAAAGGCGAAGAAAAAGAAGATTGGGAAAAAAATCGGAAAGAAAGATGGCTTCGCTAGAGGAATGAAAAGTTAAAGTAAATCCAGTTCTCATATACTCGTTTTACTTTGTACACTATCGTGGCGCACTTTCTGTCCCATCCTGGTGTTGATTTCGAGACTGATACCTCTGGCGTGAAGAACTTTTCGTTATTTACGAGTGATATTGCGCGCGTAGTACAGTTTCCAGGACAGAATATTTAATAAAGATGTTCACTGCTCAAGGAGAAACCAGATAAACGCCTGTGGTTCGGTGCAATTTGGTTTCTCTCATATCCTTTCGATCCACCTTCGTATTTCTTCTACTGCAGCCAGTTATAAGAAAACTGTAGATCCAGTATTCGGTTTCCTCTACCCCCGAGAATCACTCATTGATCGTGTTACACTTTTCTGTTGTCTTTTCGTTTCTTCTCATACTTCATCCTCGTGCAGAATCATATTCGGTATTCCGTCTTTGACAGGAAATTTTCGGCCTGTATCCGGACACACAAGAATCCCATCTAATACATGAACGTCAAAGAGGAAAAAATGCAGAGTCTTCAGTATTTCCTCGTCAACTAGTTCTCCGTCTTTCGGAGGCTCCAATGGAATGTCGGCCGCTTCCGACAATATCTTTGCAACATCTGGATTCAAGTTTGCAGTGCTTCGGACATCGTTTATGGCTTTTAGCAATCCAGGGTAGTTGACTTTGCCCAGAACCTTATTCATAAGAATCGAGTCCATTGTCGATTCTTCGACAATCACATTTGTCGCTTCTATTTTCAAAGGATATCCTTCCGTGGTACTAACGTCAACATAAATGTGACGTAGCAATAATTGGTTGGAGGACAATATAAATGCATTCACTTGGTGAGAAACAAATCAAGAATCAAAGCATGTATTTTGTCACATTCTACTAGAGGTAGACGATGATGAGAGTTCAGAACATCCCAGGACAACCTACCCCCGAACATTGGACTGAAGAAAGTTATGCGTCAACAACCTCATTCTTTTTGTTTCTACTGGCTCTCTTTTCTGCCGATTCCTATTTCACTTTCTCGCTACTATTTGGTTGGACTTGATACTCGATACAGTTGCATGTATCTATTACCCGGAGTATTTGTTTGTTTTCCAAACGAGTCGACAATTAACAAGATTGTCGTACGAGTAAGATTACCGGTAGATGATTGATAGATTTTTTTATTTTTTTCATGCTGGATGGAGATGGACATTGTGATGGACAACATAGTATTTTTGTGGTTCGGGTTTCGAATTAAGTCCCGGTCCGAGTTTTTTCCATCGTCATTTCGCGCGCAAACTCAAGCAGAAGTCTGTCCTCCGCCCCGTCTACTTTTCCAAAGTACCAATACCCACACGCGTGGACGCATGAGAGGACGACAGAGGAAGAATCTGTTCGCCGCTTATTGCTGTACGAGTACGAGTAGTGCAGGGTTTCGGTTTCAACGGTGTACACTCGGGAACAGAGCAGGAAACCTGCATGTCTTACACCTACTTCGCAACACGACCACTACCATTGCTTCGACGAGCACTCCACTAACCCGCCCAAACAGCCGCACTGGAAGAATAGATAGCCTGTCTTATTCACTTCCGCAACACCAGAACGAAACGGATCCCGATTACTTTGATAATTTACAAATTTCGAATAGCACGAAAATATGCCGGAAACAGTGATCGATGCCACACCAACCACGTGGGATCCCGAGGACAATGATGGGTTCCGTATTTATCTTGGAGATGAAAGAAAGAATTTGAACTGCCGCTTCTATGAAAATCAATTTCCAGAAATTGAGTCGGTTGTTATGGTCAATGTTCGCAATATTGCTGACATGGGAGCTTACGTTTCCCTTCTCGAATACGACAACATCGAAGGAATGATCTTGTTTTCCGAGTTGTCTCGTCGTCGTATTCGATCCATCCACAAGCTCATTCGCGTGAACCGAAACGAAGTGGTCATGGTTTTGCGTGTAGACAAAGAAAAAGGATACATTGATCTCAGTAAACGCCGAGTTTCCCCAGAGGATGTCCAAGCTTGCGAGGAACGCTTCAACAAGGCAAAGACTGTACACGGAGTCCTCCGTCACTTGGCGGAACGACGAAAGTACTTTTTGGAGGATCTCTACGAAAAAATCGGCTGGCCACTTTACAAGAAATACGGCCACGCTTACGATGCCTTCAAGTTGATGATCTCCGAAGAGAAAGACGCGGGAGATCCTTTTGCGGAGTTGGACATTCCTCAAGATCTCAAGGACGAATTGAAATCATATATCTTGCGTCGTTTGGCACCGCAACCCATCAAAATTAGAAGTGACATCGAAGTTTCTTGCTATACCTATGAGGGTATTGATGCCATCCGCGAAGCTCTACTCGCTGGGATGGCCCTTGGAACGGATCAAAATCCAATCAAGATCAAGCTTATTGCACCTCCTATCTATGTGTTGTCAACGACTACTCTGGAGAAAGAAGTTGGAATTGGGTTGCTCAACCAAGCTATTGAGAATATCAAAGAAAAGATAACTGCCAAGGGTGGAAAGATTGATGTCAAGATGGCACCAAAGGCTGTAAGTGTGAAGGAAGAAACAGAACTGCAGGATATGATGGAGAGACTAGCTCTCGAAAACGAAGAAGTCGATGGAGATGCACCCGAAGACGAGTAAATAAATACCACTATATTCAATTCAATCTGGTTGACTGAACGTTGACTAATGAGATATAGATAGTTGAGTTTTTCGACTTATCTTTTTAGCTACAGGCACAAGAAGAATCTAAATACAACCTTAACTAGGTGGATTGCATTGTACAGCTTGCCTTCAGCTCAAAAGCTCATCTCTGGCAAACTATTGAATCCCTGGTTGATCACACTCTCTGTTGTCAGGAGCGAATGTAAGAGATGAACATAGTGGACCCAGCAACATTAATTCAATTACACTGATATTTGTTGTGCTCCAACTTATTAAAAGTACGGTACAACATTATTTTCAATCTCTTTCTTGTTATTGTTATCATTGCTTATTTTTAAGGTTTTTTTTTTAGGGGGCACACAGAGTTGCCGATCGGACCCTGCTACGTAGCGTACTCGTAGAAGTGATCTTTTGTACGGTACTTGAGAGATGCTACGATAATTACGCTCTGATTTTGAATACTGAGAAAATAGAAGTACTTCGTAATAACAACGAAAGCCATCGCTGTGATCCCCCTACGAAGCGTGGGTTCAATCCAACGTGAGTTACCGCATTACCCCATCTACTATTATTTTTTCTTCGATGGAAAACGCACGGCTGAACAGACGAAATCCGCAACAACAAGCCATCAATACCCCCTCGAACCTCTCGCCCCTCATTAACTAGACCCAAGCTGTCGACGACCGACTTAAAACTGCCTGTGTGCTCGTTATTCAATAAACAACCAAGGAAATAATCAACCATGGACGCGCTTTCGAAAGACAAGAAGGACCAATACGCCACGGCGTTCGCCATCCTCGCTCTATACGACGGCGGTGCCGAAGTCACCTCGGAACAAATCAGTGCTTTGCTCGAGGCCACCGGAAACACCGAAGTCGAGGCTTTCTACCCAATCATCTTTGCCCAATTCTTGAGTGATCCCAAGAAGATTGGTGAAATGATCGCTGCTCCCGGAGGTGGTGGCGGTACGTTGCTCTCGCAAAATGTTCAGGTGCCTAAATTTTGGTTTTGCAACTGCTCGATTGTGTCTAACTGTTTATTACTTTCTGTGTTTATACAGGTGGTGGTGCCGCTGGAGGTGCCGGAGGAGAAGCCGCTGGCGAAGAAGCCGCAGAAGAGGAAGAAGAAGAGGTCGAAGAAGAAGCTCCCCAAGGTGGTGGTGGTTTGTTCGGAGACGACGGCGACGGTGGTGATTATTAAACGGGATATCAATAGAATTGCCAAGTTGATAATATTTGACATCTGCCTTATATTGTTAATTTATAGAGGGTCATCAACTGCTACAACCAGCTCCATTTATTTGTGTTATGTGCATGGCAGCTCGTGGAGGATTCTCTAATAAAGGAGACGCCCATCATTGTTTCTGCCGGTGTTCCAATATTTTGATCTGTGTACTCGAATTCGGGTACCTTCGTTAGCGTTTCATGTCTTCCTGCAGTGCCACTATTAGTAGAATGATCATGCGTTTTTGTGCCGATTCAAATTTACAAGAATCTTGCTCAACCCATAGACCTTCGATATCATGGTAATATCAATTTTGAAAGCCTAGAAGGCTTTGTTTTAAGAAATTATAATTACCACGAAAATGATGTAATGAAAGAAGAGAATGCTGCAGAGCTGTCACAGTCTGGGGACCACGGTTAAGTAATCTTTTACGAGAGATGCAAGACATTCCTCCCATTTTACGCGCATCCGTTCCTTTCCAAAGGAAGGTATTTTGTAATTGCCGCCGATGTCAACTACATTTACAATTTGCCTGCAAAGGCTTGCATGAAACATGGTTTCTATCAATCCTTTTGCCAGACTACCGAAGTAGTGGTTTCTATAAATTTTCGTGTACGTCTACTCCTCAATGAGGTCAAATAATTTCATTTTACATCTTTACATACACACGAGACGATCGAATCTCGAAGCGATGCAGTTCTTCGTAACATTTTACTGCAGTCGTTCTCCATGGCCAAACCTGACCAAGCTGAAACCGTTGTTTTCAAAGATTCTTTCGCTTCAACAGAATATGCTGCTCCCACCGATGTTGTTGATATTCTCTAAAACTGTTTCCAACTTTGCTTCAGCTTTCTTCGCACGTTCTTCCGCCTTCAATGCCCTTTCCTCTGCTTTATCAGCTTTTAATTCTGCCCTATCGGCCCTTAAATCTGCCTTCCGGGCACGTTCCTCCATTTTACGGTTCTCCTCGTTAATCTGTTTCAAAAGTTTGTCAACGCCTCCAGGGTTACCCGTCAAATTCTTAATGTTTGAGAGACTCCAGCGACCCTTGTTGCTGCTGCCGTCTTTTGAGTTCGCCGCTGCCGTCTTCCGCGGCGACGAGAAAAACGATTTGGGTGCAGAATTTTCAGAATTTTCTGGTAATTCTTTGGCACTCTTCCTTGTAAATAGTGCTTTTTTCATCGTGAAGTTCTGCTTTGCCAATCGATTACGGGTGTTTGGTGCGAATATGTGAACCCGCTGCGAGTTTGCTCAATAAAGGAAAACCACCAAGAGAAGTTTGAACCTGGAGGACTCTACTGTCGGAGCGAGAAGCGTCTTGGTTGTTTATTCGATACTCGTAAACGAACACGTGAACCTCTTCGAAAAGAACACAGTGATTTCCTAGAGAATAACAAGGTCAAAGGGTCCTCAACCGGTAATCCTCGCAACATCGAAGATTTTTGGTCGAGAGTCGACAAACTTTCGCTGAACGGAATGAGGTCGCCCTGCGTGACGGGACCGATTTAATCATGAATAATTACTACTAGCATCCTTCCCAATTCTGTTGAACAAAAAAAATTGTTCACAAAATTTGAATCAATGCTTGTTGTATCATCTGAAATCAATAGGAGGAGTACGACGTAGTATTACCGGTAATACGATACCGGTAACGAAAAATAATAAGATGACGAATTAAGATCTTCAGGAGTAATACCGAAAATACCATTAGCTGAATTTCCATGCGTTAGACTCTCACAGCAGTAATTGAAAAACCATGATGGATTCAAAGGGATGAAACAAATCTGTTTTTGACATTGAATACGTTATGTTTTGTTTTTAAAGTTGATATTGTACACAAAGCAGGAGATAATCAGTGATCATATGACGCAAAAGAAACTGCAAAATCCCATTTATTGGGTCACCATATGTGACGTAGGTGCTGTTACAGGTTCGTATTGAATTATATTTTTCCATTATTGGTTAGAGTGGTGGTATGAACCTTGTTTGACTGCTACAGCATAGATTGTTGCCAACCAAATATTCTCAACTGCAGGGCAAGAACAGTCCAAAATTACAGGAGTACCATAGAGTAATCTTACTCGTAACGCACGGGAATATAATCAGAGTTGACTTCTTGTTTCTGAGTTCCCACTCAATGGATCTCTCAACCCATACTAATTGGACATATCTAGTAGCAACAGTATCCCAGAAATGAGTTTGGACGCAACAACTAGGTTGAATAACGTTGAGTAGAAATAAACTATGAGCGAACAAACATTTTCTTTCTGTCGAAGTCAACTAACTCCTACAGGTAAGAAAGTAATACAGAGAAAAGGCAACACCAGATTGCTTCTATTATTACCTGTGCTGATTTAAATTCCAATTATTATAAATCGATAATGCATGGAGAAGAGCAGCGTAGCTTGACCTCATCGTTCGCCAACGCCAACGTACGATGGCCCTCTTTGTGGTTTCATTCTAATACGTGTAGAAGAGTTGTTACCTCTGTGTAAATCGTATAGTACAACGTGTGAGACTTTCGCCTACCGGAACGGATATCGTTCGCTTAGTTGAAACCTTCAAGTCCGGCAAGAGCAGGGACAGATCCAGGAACATTGTTGGCGGCAATGAATCCCATGATTCCGATCATAGCAAGACGTCCGTTGTTCAATTCTCTGCTCTTCTTTGTTGCCAATGTATCAGCATCAACTCCACTGAAGTCGAACTTAGGGAAGACAACTTCGGGGGTGTTTCCTCCCTTCATGTAGTGGGTTCCTTGGGATTCGCTGGCAAGTTCGGCAACGAAGATAGTTCCAAGGATCTGGGCCTTTCCGGCATCAGGGACGGCATCCCAGGCATCGAAAGGCTTCATGGCAGAGAGGGTGCTGAAGTCAACATCACTGCTGAGCTTTCCAGGGAAGTGGAATCCCATAGATTGGACAACGTATCCGGTGAAAGCAAGCATGGCAACACGGCTGTGCTTCAATTCGGCAGCACGGAACCAAGCAAGAGTTTCATCACTTCCAACATTAGCAAGGTTGAGAGGGTCGAAGTTTTTGATAGGCTTGGTGCTTCCGGCCATGGAGTCCAAGTCGGCAGCAAGCTGAGTGCTGACTCCCTGCAAAACGGAGAGCATCACAAAATCGGAATATGCAACGATTCATTCATTCGCAGGAACAGGTATTTTACGATGGGGAACATGAACAGCAAACCAGATTCGTGTTGTGTTTCAGTGAGAATATTGATCTTTCCATTTCAAACCTAAACGTAAATTGCATTCAAAGCCAAAGAGTCAACCGAGGTACAACACTTTTTCCTGGTCGGAACTTGGAAGTCGAGCTTACTACAACTTCCTTTTCAATGACACAATTCCGTCGAAACATGACGTCTCTTACCTGTTGGGAGGCAGGGGCAAAGGCGGCGGCGGTACCGGCAAGGGCGAGCAGAGTGAAGGTCTTCATGGTGTATGTTGTTTCTGTTGTCGATTTATAACAATGTTTTAGGGTGTAAACAGCTCGAAAAGAAGTATTGCATATCATTCAACGAAGGTACGAACGAAGTCGTATGCAGCGGCACGTTTTCGTCACCTACAGGAATCGGCGCTTGCAGTGCTTCATCGTATAAAAATCCCCGATCTTTACTTCAACAAAAGATGTTCTCGATCTCGTGATTCGAAGGAGTCATAAAATTGTTCTAGAGATATCTTCATATCCTATGAAGGTAGTAGTGTATGTAATAGCTTGTCAATACCTTTTCAAGAGCCTACCGGTACGTACCGGTACCGGTATTATGTTCTGCCGCCAGTCAAAAATCAGGGTTTGTAGGGTTGGCCCCTTTCTAAAAAATAGGATTCAGAATCCTGACTATCAGAAGAATGTTCTAGAAAGAGAGCGTTGTGTTGTACATGGCCTGGTACGAGTAAGATCTTACCTTACGACCTGGTACGAGTACGAGTACGAGTACTTGTAGTTGTATTCCAAAATAAATAATACCAAAGTCTCAACACATCACCATGTTTAGGGGTCTCCCCTGTTACCACAAAAGGCGTCTCACAGAACAACGAACAATTCGAACCACAGGTTTGATCACCGATCCGAGAAGAACTGCCGGAAAATAGAATTCTATCTATCAGGCATGATACACATATTCAATGGAATCCGATGCCAAGCCAACCTATCGAACGCTGAAAAAATTCGAAAAAATTCGTTGACATATTGAATATACCCGGTGGTTTTCCAGTTATCAATCGACGAGCGACCCAAACAATCATCCGTTCATTGCCGTTCAATTGAGGCGTTGATTTTTCTAAAACCCGTCTCGCTTTGTGCTGACGCATTCTACACCGCTGCCGACGTCGACGTCGACACCGACTTGATTTATCGTTCGATAGAATACTGTCTAATATGGACGAAATTGAGCCCCTGATTACAAGGTCGATGAGGTCGGCGACGGAAGATCTACAATTGCAATATTCGACCTCGAAGGAAAACGCCAATGACAGGGATCTCGCCACTGCGGGTGCTGACCTTCGAGATGCCCGTTGGATGCTCTACATATCTCATTTTTTCAATCAATTTTCGGAACAAGCCTGGCAATTCTGCATTGCATTGTTTCTGGCTGCTTTCACTAACAACCAGTCGTTGATGCTGGTCACTTCGTATGGATTAGTGACATATTCATTCGTTTGTTTGTTTGGTTCTTCGGTGGGGCGTTACATCGACGGCTCGGATCGGTTGATGGTTGCCCGGCAGTTCATTGGCTTTGAGAATCTTGCCGTCTTGACCGCTACATTTTTGTGTTACATACTTTTGTCGATTGATCACGATGTGATAGTTGGAGATGGCGATGTAGCCGTCGGCGACCCACATGCGGCAACGAGAGAACCGCTCTACAACATTAAATCTATTTCATTATTGATTGGGATTCATCTATTGGGTGCTGTCGCAATGACCCTCGACTCTGGCTTTCTTGTAGCTATGGAGAGAGATTGGATTGTGGTCATGAGCATCGGTGCCTGCAATCTTCAAAAATCGGAACGAGAGTTGACGAAGGAAGAAGAAGAAAATGTGCAAAAATCATGGTTGAGCGACACCAATGTCAAGATGAGACAAATTGATCTGAGCTGCAAAATTCTTGCCCCGGCAATCGGAGGTATCTTCATTGCATTTTTCGACGATGGAACGAGTCAAAACAACGGATACGATCTTCGCGGAGCAACTCTTCTGGTTGGCGGTGTCAACGTTGCAGCCCTGATTGTCGAATATATATGTACGGCCATGATCTACCACAAAATTCCGGAACTGGCGCAAAGCAAAGGGGAACCATCCAACAACAAACAAGGGGGAAAAGAAACTCACAGGAAAGAGACAAGCACGAACAGGAACGCAACAAATAATGGAGAGGGGTCACTGAAAATTTTCGACGACATGGAAGTGTACTTTAGCCAATCGGTGTGTTGGGCCGGATTCGCCTTGGCATTGTTGTATCTGAATGTCGTCCTGACATTTGGCAACATAATGACGGTGTATCTCGTCTGGAGAGGAATTGGCTTAGAGGTCATTGGGTTTTGGCGAGGAGTAGCATCGGCTGCTGGTCTGACGGGAACTTTTGTTTATCACTACCTGGCCAATAGCAAAAACATTAGCCTTGTCGATATCGGGATGATGAGTGTGACCTTTCAATTTTCTTGCCTGTGTGCCTGTTATGCATCACTGTTTGTCACAGACAATCGACTGTTCATTACCATGCTGGTTGGTGGCGTGTGCTTCAGTCGCATCGGCCTTTGGGTCTTTGATATCACGGTAACCCAGCTCATGCAATTGCACATACCCCCACCTGTTCGTGGTTTGGTGGGGGGCGTCCAGCAATCGATGAATGCCTTTTTCACCGTGATCATATACGTGGTAGGACTCTTCCTCTCGGACCCGTCCAAGTTTCATATCTATGCTTCCATCGGTTTTGGCGGTGTCTTTTTGGCGGCAGCATTCTACGGAATAATATTTTATCCAAGAAGGAGGATGTTCCTCTCCAGCAACGACGACAACAAGGAGATCTCGGTTTAGAGATACACGATCCATAAACGACAAGAACAGTTCCAAAAAAAGATTGTTCATCATCGACGATCATTAGTGAGCTTTAATTTTTTTATTTGCACGAACGCACGGTTGTGATTTCCCTCGCCTAATGTGCGATTCTTTTTGAAGACACGATGCTGTCAGAAGCAGAGTGCGCATGAAAATACATCATGTTTCAGGACAGGAACGAGAAGGAGATTCGTTACATCCTGAAAACTCCAAACTTCGTAGCATTTGGTTCGCAACCCTTGCGTCGTGCAACCGCCAGAGAATACCCCAGAACGGACCTCGTATCCGCGGGGTCGATGATTCCATCGTCGAATAGCTCCGAGGTCGAAAAGTAAGCGGAACTTTCGTGTTCGAATTTTTCGAGGATCGGTTTTTGAAATTCGACCTCGTCTTCCGCGGACCACGAATCGCCTCCCGCTTCGATAATGTCCCGCTTCACGGTCGATAACACGTTTGCGGCCTGCGATGCCCCCATCACCGATATCTTGGCATTGGGCCACATGAACAAAAATCTGGGTCCAAAGGCCCTTCCGCACATCCCGTAATTCCCTGCGCCGTACGATCCACCGACAATCATCGTGATCTTCGGGACGGATGCGTTGCTCACACTCGTTACCAATTTCGCTCCGTTCTTGGCGATGCCTTCGCTCTCGTATTTGCTTCCGACCATGAACCCCGTGATGTTCTGGAGTTGTACAATGCGTGCGTGCAATCAATCAAGAATGAAAGAAAAAGCGATGAGTGTTGGTCACACGGACGATGGTGCAATACTATTTCCCACATTATACCGTACCATACCGTGACATCTATTTCACGAACTTACTTGTAAAAAGACAATCGGAATTCCTCTCTGACAGCACAGTTCTACGAAATGAGAGCCCTTCAGTGCGCTCTCGGAAAACAGAATCCCGTTGTTGGCAATGATCCCGACATCCTGTCCCATGATTTGTCCAAAGCCCGTCACCAGGGTCTTCCCGTAGTTGGCCTTGAATTCGTGAAAGCGACTGCCGTCCAGGATGCGTGCCAGGATCAATCGGATGTCGAAGGGTTTCTTGGCGTCGGCCGGAACGATGCCGCCCAGCTCCCTCGGATCGTACAGCGGTTCGTCCCAGGGTGCCACCGGGAGCGTTTCGTCTTCCCGCCTCGATCCCAGGTTTGCAACGACGTGACGCGTCGTGTGGAGCGCCTCATCTTCCGTCAATGCCACGTGATCAACAACACCCGAGATCTCGGCGTGCACCCTGGCACCACCCAGATCTTCCGCCGAGATCTCTTCTCCGGTGGCGGCCTTGACGAGGGGTGGGCCGCCCAAAAAGATCGTCCCGTTTCCCTGTACGATAATGGATTCGTCGGACATGCTGGGTATATAGGCACCGCCGGCGGTGCACGACCCACAAATCACTGGCAATGAACAAAACAAAACAAAACAAAACAAAACAAAACAAACAGAATACAATACAATACAAACAAGACAAGCAAGCATTTGTGCATGGTGTTTTGGTAAGTTATAAGTTAGATCTGTGTGACGGCAAGTCGACCCGGGAAAGTGCACCAATGTGCATCAAGAAGGGGTTGGGGAGGAGCCTTATATACGGTACGCAAGTCTTACCTGCTACCTGCGGGATGGCTCGTGCCGACATGTTCGCTTGGTTGAAAAATATTCGTCCGAAGTGTTCCTTGTCGGGAAAAACCCTCGCTTGCTCCGGCAGAAAGGCTCCGCCGCTGTCCACCAGATAGATGCAGGGCAGATCGTTCTCCAGCGCTATTTCCTGTGCCCGCAGGTGCTTCTTGACGGTGATGGGAAAGTAGGTCCCGCCCTTCACCGTGGCATCGTTTGCGATCATCATGCAGAGCCGACCGGACACCATTCCGATTCCCGTGACGATCCCGCCGCTCGGGATCCCGTCCAGGTTGCCGGCGAGGGCGGAGAGCTCGAGGAGCGGGGTCCCGGGATCGCACAGGGCCTGCATCCGATCCCGGGGCAGGAGCTTGTTTCGACCGAGGTGGCGCTCGACGGCCTTGGCTCCGCCTCCCAGTCGGACGCTGTCGAGGTGTCGATTCAGCTCGTCTACTTGTTTCCTGGTTCGTTCCGTGGCTTGTCGATAGGTTTCGGAGTGAATGTCGAGGTCGCAATTCGGGAGCGTGGGAGCGGGATGGTCGTTTTGGTTGAGGATTGTTTGCCGATGATGATGATGATGATGATGATGACAGTCATTCCTGTCCACGGCCATGGCCGAAGTCGAGAAGACGTGCCTTTGCTGCCGGAGGGCAGCTTTTTCGACCCGAAACAGAACCGACGTTCGTCGGATAGAAGCCGATAACAAAGGGATCATTGTTTGTTCTCAATTCCTCGTTCGAATGATATGCAGTTGGGAGAAATAATAATAATAGTAGTAGTAGTAGTACTCTGTGTGGATCTGGAAAGAAATATAAGTACGTGCAGTATTGAATAGTTTGAAGATTCGTCTCGTATTCCAAACACTATGGTTCATCGACCATCTTCTTGGCGAGGATCTCGTTCTGATTCTGGTGTTTTGTTCTCTGTATGCATGGAATGCTTCGTCGTCGATCGACACCTTCCCCTCCGGACGGACCTCTGTTTCGAAAACCGAGCAGAAGCAAAAAGGACGAAACGAAAACCGAGAAAAGAATTCTCATTGTTGACACGCGCACGATACAAGCTGTAATCAGCGGGTACGGTAGCGGGATTGAAATAGAGGCGGAAAATAATGACGACGACGGTCCAATCGAATCAATCAATCAATCAATCAATCAATCCAATCACAATCAATCACAAAAAATATTATTTTATGACGGCGTCATCATCGTTATGACCTCCTCCTGCCTGATGCTATCACGCGCTACGTTTGTGATAGCTTCAGTAGCTAACCTACTTGTAGTAATGGATGTGACATGTTTGTAGTTCATTGGTGGGGTTGGTGGGTTAAGCAGGGCTAGTTTGCTTTGCCCACACACACCGGCGTACAGTCGGGCTTAACAGCGTGGGCGGTTAAGCCTCTGGCTGTTAAGCCTTTTCTGCGGGCGGGCGTGGCGGGCTATTTAATTCTACTACTAATCGGTTTAGGAGCAAAAGAGTGAGCTGTGGGCTTGTATTCTGCTAGGGAATCCTCTACACGCTTGTTAGCGCTAGCCTGTAATTTGTAGAGATTTTGCTTGCAGATTTTGCTTGCAGAATTCGCTTGCAGAATTCGATGCTTACAGAATTCCCGGTAAGATTTGTACTGTACCTACAGGGAACGTTCCGTGGATATGGTACGCACCAATATTGCTGATTGCTGATACAGTGAGATCTTTCTCGAAGTACGTGCGCTGTATACTCAAGGTGGTTCCCC